>JASTWQ010000717.1:0-84672 GCA_035220615.1 Leptothorax acervorum | reverse complement strand
TTACTTGCACACTTAAAAACTATGAGGAAGCAATGTGCAAGTTTCTACTTGCACACTTTAAAGCTATGAGGAAGCAATGTGCAAGTTTCAACTTGCACACTTTAAAGCTATGAGGAAGCAATGTGCAAGTTTATACTTGCACACTTAAAAGCTATGAGGAAGCAATGTGCAAGTTGCTACTTGCACACTTAAAAAGCTATATGAAAGCAATGTGCAAGTTTCTACTTGCTCACTTTTTTTATTATCCTAAAAAATCATTTTTTGAAGTGCTCAATTATTAAGACTTGAGATGTTCTAACTGTGATTAAAAAATTAGCCCTTTTGCAAAAAGACTAGCCCTTTTGCAAAAGGCCGCCTTTTTGCGAAACACTGATCGTTTTCCAATAAAACTGAACGCACATTAGGCTTTTTGGCATACATTGGCTGATGCTAGGCTAGACACTTACGTCAGTTTTATTTAAAAAACGATCAATGCTTTTGCAATAGAGCGCCCTTTCGCCCTCTCTCTCTTTCTCTCTCTCTCTCTCTCTCTCTTTTTTTTCTCATTTGAAATTTTAGAGAATTTGTATATAAATTCGATATATAATCGAATATATCGAAGCTTTATAAAGCTGGGTCTAATCAACCAAACCATAATGAATTATATATGAAATAGGGGTAGAAAAAACTGAAAAATATATTAGAATCAAAAAATTGCTAATAATTAATACTAAATTGTCAAAAAATATCAATTTATGAAAAGTCTCAATTGTTGAGACTTGGGATGTAACCCTTAAAAGTTAAAATTTTAAGATTTTAGTAATTTTTTTAATTCTACTATATTTTTCAGTCTTTTCTACGCTTATTTCATATATAATTCTTTAAGATTTGGTTGATTAGTTTTTGAGTTAAAGACATTAAAAATTTCGGGGAATCCGTCCATACATAAACATGAGTCTAATCAACCAAATTTTAAAGAATTTTATATGAAATAGGGGTAGAAAAGACAGAAGAATATAATAAAATTAGAAATAGCCCAATATTCCAAAACTTACAAAAGTTAGAGCAATCAAAGGCATTTCTTAAAAATCGGTAATCGGTAAGTAAAATATCGAGGTTCTGTGTACATCGCGAGCGAGCAATCTCGAAATTCCCGAAAAAACGCCCTGGAAAATCAAAGGATGAAGACGCTGATCAGTAAGTGAAATATCGGGGTTCCGTAGTAACCTATGTTTTGCGCAAGGATGTAAAGAGTAATTGTGCAAGAGTTGGTTCAGATCGGTCAAATAGTTTATGAGTGTATAAAGAACAAACAGACTTAAAATACGCCCGGGAAAACAAAGGGATAAAATCGGTAATCGGTAAGTAAAATATCGAAGTTTTGTACATCGCGAGCGAGCAATCTCGAAAGTCCCGAAAAAACGCCCGGAAAAACCAAGGAATAAAGTAGCTGATCGGTAAGTGAACAATCGAGATTTCGTAGTAGCCTATGTTTTGCGCAAGGATGTAAAGAGTAACTGTGCAAAAGGAGCAACCAGGGACATTTTTAAAAAAATAAAAATTTTTTAAAAAAAGAACCCTTTTACCGATTATCGCCAAATTCAATATCAACCTTTCTTAAATGATACTTTATTGATTAAAAAAAAAATCGGCCCGATATCTCAATATTTGCTGAAGTTAATGCAACCACGAACATTTCTAAAAAAACTCAAATTTTTTTTTAAAAAGAACCCCTTTACCGATCATCGCCAAATTTAATACCAACCTTCCTTGAATGATACTCTATCGATTAAAAAAAAAAACAACCCAATATCTCAATATTTGCGGAAGTTAAAGCAACCACGGACATTTCTAAAAAAATTCAAAAATTTTTTTAAAAAGAACCCCTTTACCGATTATCGCCAAATTCAATACCAACCTTTCTTGAATGATGCTCTATCGATTAAAAAAAAAACAGCCCGATATCTCAATATTTGCGGAAGTTAGAGCAACCACAGACATTTGTGAAAAAATTTAAAATTTTTTAAAAAAAGTGAGCAAGTAGAAACTTGCACATTGTTTTCTCATAGTTTTTAAGTGAGCCAGTAGAAACTTGCACATTGCTTTCTCATAGTTTTTAAGTGAGCCAGTAGAAACTTGCACATTGCTTTCTCATAGTTTTTAAGTGAGCCAGTAGAAACTTGCACATTGCTTTCTCATAATTTTTAAGTGAGCAAGTAGAAACTTGCGCATTACTTAATCAACATTTTATTTCGCTTATAAAGCTTCCTCTATGAAGAAGCTTGTTTTTTATTTGATGTACAATTATTAGTAAATATTCTTTAATTTGGCTTCCTCATAGAGGAAGCTTTATAAGCGAAATAAAATGTTGATTAAGTAATGAGCAAGTTTCTACTTGCTCACTTAAAAATTATGAGAAAGCAATGTGCAAGTTTCTACTGGCTCACTTAAAAACTATGAGAAAGCAATGTGCAAGTTTCTACTGGCTCACTTAAAAACTATGAGAAAGCAATGTGCAAGTTTCTACTGGCTCACTTAAAAACTATGAGAAAACAATGTGCAAGTTTCTACTTGCTCACTTAAAAACTATGAGGAAGCAATGTGCAAGTTTCTACTTGCACACTTAAAAACTATGAGCAAGCAATGTGCAAGTTTCTACTTGCACACTTTAAAGCTATGAGGAAGCAATGTGCAAGTTTCAACTTGCACACTTTAAAGCTATGAGGAAGCAATGTGCAAGTTTCTACTTGCACACTTAAAAGCTATGAGGAAGCAATGTGCAAGTTGCTACTTGCACACTTAAAAGCTATATGGAAGCAATGTGCAAGTTTCTACTTGCTCACTTTTTTTATTATCCTAAAAAATCATTTTTTGAAGTCTCAATTATTAAGACTTGAGATGTTCTAACTGCAATTAAAAAATTAGCCCTTTTGCAAAAAGACTAGCCCTTTTGCAAAAGGCCGCCCTTTTGCAAAACACTGATCGTTTTCCCAATAAAACTGAACGCACTTTAGGCTTTTTGGCATACATTAGCTGATGCTAGGCTAGACACTTACGTCAGTTTTATTTAAAAAACGATCAATGCTTTTGCAATAAAGCGCCCTTTCGCCCTCTCTCTCTTTCTCTCTCTCTTTCTTTTTCTCATTTGAAATTTTGGAGAATTTGTACATATATCGAAGCTTTATAAAGCTGGGTCTAATCAACCAAACCATAATGAATTATATATGAAATAGGGGTAGAAAAAACTGAAAAATATATTAGAATCAAAAAAATTGCTAATAATTAATACTAAATTGTCAAAAAATATCAATTTATGAAAAGTCTCAATTGTTGAGACTTGAGATGTAGCCTTTAAAAGTAAAATTTTAAGATTTTAGTAATTTTTTTAATTTTAATATATATTTTCAGTCTTTTCTACCCTTATTTCATATATAATTCTTTAAGATTTGGTTGATTAGTTTTTGAGTTAAAGACATTTAAAATTTCGGGGAATCCGTCCTTACATATACATGAGTCTAATCAACCAAATTTTAAAGAATTTTATATGAAATAGGGGTAGAAAAGACAGAAGAATATAATAAAATTAGAAATAGCCCAATATTCCAAAACTTACAAAAGTTAGAGCAATCAAAGGCATTTCTTAAAAATTCAAAATTTTATAAAGAAAGAAGCCCTTTACCAATTATCGCTAAATTCAATTCCATCCTTCCTTAAATAATACTTTATCGATTAAAAAAAAATTTAGCCCTATATCTCAATATTTGCATGAGTTAGAGCCACCAGGGACATTTCTAAATATTGAGACTTGAGATGTAGCCCTTAAAGGTTGAAATTTTAAAATATGCTCTAATTTCCACAAATTTTGAGATATCGGGCTATTTCTAATTTTCTTATATTTTTCAGTTTTTTCTACCCCTATTTCATATATAATTCTTTAAGATTTGGTTGATTAGTTATATTTTTCAGTTTTTTCTACCCCTATTTCATATATTATTTGTGTAGATTTAAATGTTGCTCTAATTTCCATTAATTTTGAGATATCGTGCTATTTCTAATTTTATTATATTTTTCAGTCTTTTCTACCTCTATTTCATATATAATTCTTTAAAATTTGATTGATCAGTTCTCGTGTTACACACATTTCAAATTTCGGAGAATTCGTACATACATAGAAGCTTTATAAAGCTGAGTCTAATCAACCAAATCTTGAAGAATTATATATAAAATAGGGGTAGAAATGACTAAAGAATATAATAGAATTTGTTTTACTTTTTAATTATTGTCATTAATAAGTTTTATTTACATAAATATGGACTAAAGATTTTATGTTTAGTATTAATTAAATAACTAGCTGGTTACCCGGGCTTTGCCCGGAGGTCGTTTTTCTTCAAACAACTTTCCCGACAGCACACGATATCCTATGGACGTCCATTGGAGTCCATTTAAAGTCCAGGAACTTTAAGTGGATTCCAATGGACATCCATAGGATATCGTGTGCTTTCGGGGTTCACTTGTGTTTCAATATCCATATTGTGGACAAACATAAGGAGTGTGTCGAGTGGTTGATTTAAAGGTGGTAGTTTAACTTTTCCGTTTGAACAACACATTCCAGATGCTTAAGTTTTAAACTTTTTGGCTTGACAATGATCACATATTGCATCCATTTTCCCAATTATTACTCTCGGAAAAAATTTATATTCGTAATTTGGATCATAACTAAATTCCTCTAATTTCAAATCTTCGATATTTCACTTTAAAAATGTCCGGGAAAACCAAGGGATAAAATCGGTAATCGGTAAGTAAAATATCGAGGTTCTGTGTACATCGTACATACATAAAAGCCTTATAAAGCTGAGTCTAATCAACCAAATCTTAAAGAATTATATATAAAATAGGGGTAGAAAAGACAGAAGAATATAATAAAATTAGAAATAGCCAAATATTTCAAAACTTACAAAAGTTAGAGCAATCAAAGGCATTTCTTAAAATATCGTGCTATTTCTAATTTAATTATATTTTTCAGTCTTTTCTACCTCTATTTCATATATAATTCTTTAAAATTTGATTGATCAGTTCTCGTGTTACACACATTTCAAATTTCGGAGAATTCGTACATACATAGAAGCTTTATAAAGCTGAGTCTAATCAACCAAATCTTGAAGAATTATATATAAAATAGGGGTAGAAATGACTGAAGAATATAATAGAATTTGTTTTACTTTTTAATTATTGTTATTAATAAGTTTTATTTACATAAATATGGACTAAAGATTTTATGTTTAGTATCAATCATCCATTGGTTTTTCCGGGCGTTTTTTCAGGAATTTCGAGATTGCTCGCTTGCGATGTACACAGAACTTCGATATTTCACTTTAAAAATGTCCGGGAAAACCAAGGGATAAAATCGGTAATCGGTAAGTAAAATATCGAGGTTCTGTGTACATCGCGAGCGAGCAATCTCGAAATTCCCGAAAAAACGCCCTGGAAAATCAAAGGATGAAGACGCTGATCGGTAAGTGAAATATCGGGGTTCCGTAGTAACCTATGTTTTGCGCAAGGATGTAAAGAGTAATTGTGCAAGAGTTGGTTCAGATCGGTCAAATAGTTTATGAGTGTATAAAGAACAAACAGACTTAAAATACGCCCGGGAAAACAAAGGGATAAAATCGGTAATCGGTAAGTGAAATATCGAAGTTTTGTACATCGCGAGCGAGCAATCTCGAAAGTCCCGAAAAAACGCCCGGAAAAACCAAGGAATAAAGTAGCTAATCCGTAAGTGAATAATCGAGATTCCGTAGTAGCCTATGTTTTGCGCAAGGATGTAAAAAGTAACTGTGCAAAAGGAGCAACCAGGGACATTTCTAAAAAAATTAAAAATTGTTTTTAAAAAATGAGAGTAAAATAAATTGTCAAAAAATATCAATTTATGAAAAGTCTCAATTGTTGAGACTTGTGATGTAGCCCTTAAAGGTTAAAATTTTAAGATTTTAGCAATTTTTTTAATTCTACTATATTCTTCAGTATTTTCTACCCTTATTTCATATATAAATCTTTAAGATTTGGTTGATTAGTTTTTGAATTAAAGACATTTAAAATTTCGGGGAATCCGTCCATACATAAACATGAGTCTAATCAACCAAATTTTAAAGAATTTTATATGAAATAGGGGTAGAAAAGACAGAAGAATATAATAAAAGTTAGAGCAACCAGGGACATTTCTAAAAAGAACCCTTTTACCGATTATCGCCAAATTCAATATCAACCTTTCTTAAATGATACTTTATTGATTAATAGAAAAATCGGCCCGATATCTCAATATTTGCTGAAGTTAATGCAACCACGAACATTTCTAAAAAAACTCAAAAATTTTTTTAAAAAGAACCCCTTTACCGATCATAGCCAAATTTAATACTAACCTTCCTTGAATGATACTCTATCGATTAAAAAAAAAAAAAACAACCTGATATCTCAATATTTGCGGAAGTTAATGCAACCACGAACATTTCTAAAAAAACTCAAATTTTTTTTTAAAAAGAACCCCTTTACCGATCATCGCCAAATTTAATACCAACCTTCCTTGAATGATACTCTATCGATTAAAAAAAAAAACAACCCAATATCTCAATATTTGCGGAAGTTAGAGCAACCACAGACATCAAATCTGCACATACACACACACACACACATACGGACATTTTTTTTTAATGCAATTTTTCGACGTTTTAGAACATTCTGAACCCATTGGCATCAAAAACTAAAAAACAATTTTTTCTTTGGTCTTTTCTACCCCTATTTCATATATTTTTCTTTACTATTTGGTTAATTAGACCTAGCTTTATATACGATCAAAGGTCCATATACGAAGTTTATGAAAACAAAGCTTCCTCTATGAGGAAGCAAAAAACTCAAATTTTTTTTTAAAAAGAACCCCTTTACCGATCATTGCCAAATTTAATACCAACCTTTCTTGAATGATACTCTATCGATTAAAAAAAAAACAACCCAATATCTCAATATTTGCGGAAGTTAAAGCAACCACGGACATTTCTAAAAAAATTCAAAAATTTTTTTAAAAAGAACCCCTTTACCGATTATCGCCAAATTCAATATCAATCTTCCTTGAATGATACTCTATCGATTAAAAAAAAAAACAAGCGATATCTCAATATTTGCGGAAGTTAAAGCAACCACGGACATTTCTAAAAAAATTTAAAAATTCTTTTAAAAAGAACCCCTTTACCGATCATCGCCAAATTCAATACCAACCTTCCTTGAATGATGCTCTATCGATTAAAAAAAAAACAGCCCGATATCTCAATATTTGCGGAAGTTAGAGCAACCACAGACATTTGTAAAAAAATTTAAAATTCTTTAAAAAGAACCCCTTTACCGATCATCGCCAAATTCAATACCAACCTTCCTTGAATGATGCTCTATCGATTAAAAAAAAAACAGCCCGAAATCTCAATATTTGCGGAAGTTAGAGCAACCACAGACATTTGTAAAAAAATTTAAAATTTTTTAAAAAAGAACCCCTTTACCGATCATCGCCAAATTCAATACCAACCTTCCTTGAATGATGCTCTATCGATTAAAAAAAAAACAGCCCGATATCTCAATATTTGCGGAAGTTAGAGCAACCACAGACATTTGTAAAAAAATTCAAAATTTTTTTTAAAAAGAACCCCTTTACCAATCATCGCCAAATTCAATACCAACCTTCCTTGAATGATACTCTATCGATTAAAAAAAAAACAGCCCGATATCTCAATATTTGCGGAAGTTAATGCAACCACGAACATTTCTAAAAAAACTCAAATTTTTTTTAAAAAGAACCCCTTTACCGATCATCGCCAAATTTAATACCAACCTTCCTTGAATGATACTCTATCGATTAAAAAAAAAACAACCCGATATCTCAATATTTGCGGAAGTTAAAGCAACCACGGACATTTCTAAAAAGATTCAAAAATTCTTTTAAAAAGAACCCCTTTACCGATCATCGCCAAATTCAATACCAACCTTCCTTGAATGATGCTCTATCGATTAAAAAAAAACAGCCCGAAATCTCAATATTTGCGGAAGTTAGAGCAACCACAGACATTTGTAAAAAAATTCAAAATTTTTTTTAAAAAGAACCCCTTTACCAATCATCGCCAAATTCAATACCAACCTTCCTTGAATGATACTCTATCGATTAAAAAAAAAACAGCCCGATATCTCAATATTTGCGGAAGTTAATGCAACCACGAACATTTCTAAAAAAACTCAAATTTTTTTTAAAAAGAACCCCTTTACCGATCATCGCCAAATTTAATACCAACCTTCCTTGAATGATACTCTATCGATTAAAAAAAAAACAACCCAATATCTCAATATTTGCGGAAGTTAAAGCAACCACGGACATTTTTAAAAAAATTCAAAATTTTTTTAAAAAGAACCCCTTTACCGATCATCGCCAAATTTAATACCAACCTTCCTTGAATGATACTCTATCGATTAAAAAAAAAAACAACCCGATATCTCAATATTTGCGGAAGTTAAAGCAACCACGGACATTTCTAAAAAGATTCAAAAATTCTTTTAAAAAGAACCCCTTTACCGATCATCGCCAAATTCAATACCAACTTTCCTTGAATGATGCTCTATCGATTAAAAAAAAAACAGCCCGATATCTCAATATTTGCGGAAGTTAGAGCAACCACGGACATCAAATCTGCACATACACACACACACACATACGGACATTTTTTTTTAATGCAATTTTTCGACGTTTTAGAACATTCTGAACACATTGGCATCAAAAACTAAAAAACAATTTTTTCTTTGGTCTTTTCTACCCCTATTTCATATATTTTTCTTTACTATTTGGTTAATTAGACCTAGCTTTATATACGATCAAAGCTCCATATACGAAGTTTATGAAAACAAAGCTTCCTCTATGAGGAAGCAAAAATAAGACAAAATATGAATATATTAGGCAAAGTCAAATTTGTCGAGAGCACATTGTGCAGTGTTTGCTATAAATAAATTTTGTCGAAAGAAAAACAGATTTGATACAGAATTTGGCATGTACGATGCTATTGTCAGAATGTCATAGTAGATAATATATGTATAGTAAAGTTTGTTAACAAAATGAGGCAATTAATAATTTATAATACAAACTACACTGCACATTTAATTAAGGATGTCACTGTCAGATATAATTTTTGTGTTATAATACAAAAAATATTTAGATTTAATTTTATCAGATATATTTGATAGTCATTATTAGAGAAAAAGAGAGAGAAAGAGTGAGTGAGTGTGATTTATTATTAATTAGTCAATGACTACATATATACATCTTATAAACATACGTGTTGTTTGTTAAGTTCGCAGGCGTCTAACAAATTCCTTTATACCATCAGCGCTTTTGGTATACTCATTTAAACTATTGTACAGCCTCAAACCATTACTAAAAATGCTTCTTTGCGCATTAGTCGTATTGCTCAATTTTATACATAGATCATTTCTCTTACGCGTATCATATTCATGATGTTCACGTTGCCTACTTAATTTACATTGCAGGTACTCTGGCGCTTTGCCTAACACTATCTTATGTATAAAAATACAAACATTTCTTTCAATTCTTTGTTTTACTGTTTGGAAACATAAGGCTTTCAACATAGAATCTATTGGCGTGTAAATATTGCATCTAATTATTGCTCGCATTGCTTTATTCTGACATATTTGTAATTTTTTAATTTGGCTCTCATTCATATTATACATCAAAGTGCTGCAGTATTCAAAGTGTGGTGCAATTATGCTTTTATATATTTGGCATCTCGTGCTATCATACACTAGTTTTCCTATTCTCCATAGTAAACTTACTTTTTTGTTAACTTTTTTACAGATATATTCTACATTTTCTTTAAAATTTAAATGTTCATTTATTATTATACCCAAATATTTCATACTTTTAACACGTTCTATATATATATTGTTCATTTTAATTCCTTCTCCATACGCGACTTGTTTTCTTATTCCTTTTATAATCATAAATTTCGTTTTTTTTATATTTATTTTTAGTTTATTAACATTTAACCACTTGCTGAGTTTCTGCAGTTCTATATTTAATTCGTTAATAATAACATCAACATTATCTCCTTCACGATACACTATCATGTCATCTGCAAAAAGCCTTATGTTTCTGAGTATCGTACTAATATCGTTTATGTATATAATAAATAGCAAAGTTCCCAATACTGTTCCTTGCGGAACTCCTACGTTACAATCAATTTCATCTGACAACACACCATTATATTTGACTTGCTGTTTTCTATCCGTTAGATAACTCTTAAACCATTTTAGAACTGTTTCTTGTAGCCCGTATTTTTCTAGCTTTTTCAACAAAAGTTCACGGTCAACCGTCTCAAACGCTCTTTTGAGGTCTATAAATACAACTACAATATATTTATTGTTATCACAATCTTGTTTCCAATCAGATACCGTGCATTGTAATGCTGTCTCGCAAGAATAACCGTTCCTAAATCTAGATTGATACTGCGTTAATAACTTATTTTCTTCGAAATACTTATAAATTTGTGTTTTAACTACAGTTTCCAATACCTTTTCATAAATTGGTAAGACATTGGTAAGACATAGGTCGAAAATTTTCACATTTATCTGAATTTAGAATTTTCGGTATTGGTACTATTTGTGAAGTTTTCCATTTGCTTGGAAATTCCCCTAACGATAATGAGGTATTAATGATATGTATGAATTCATCTTCAAATGTATTAACTACTTTTTGTAATATTTTAGTTGATATTCCTTCACTAGTTCCTTTCTTATTTTTATTCATATTTTTCATAATATACCTGAGTTCAAACGCAGTTATCTCCTGAAATTTGCCAATATTTACTTGTGTATTTATATCACAGTTAAATTCCGTATCCTTATCTAAAACTATACTATTTCTTATTTCGTAAATACTATTTACAAAGTACACGTTAAATTTATTTGCTATTTGTTGGTTTTCTCTGAGCCGCGTATTGCAAAATACTACACCACTATTGTTTTGGTTTTTTACTCCCTTTCCATACACTAATTGTTTTATTATTCTCCAAAGCTTTAAACTATCATGCTTGCAATTATCTATTTTACTTTCATACCAGCTCTTTTTAGCTCTACGAACTACATCAACAACTAAGTTTCTTTTTTGTTTATATAGATTCCAATCTATTTCAGTTCTCGAATTAATAGCTATCTTGTATAACCTATCTCTCTCTTTTATTAATTGTCTAATGCTTCCTGCAAACCATGGTGACTGACTTACTTTGTAATCTAATTTAGTTCTTTTGAACGGCGCGAATTTGTCTAAAGCCTTAATGATCATATCTATGAAATCATGAGCAACATCTACTACCTGTATTTCCTTTAAATCATTCTGTTTTAAATAATTGTCAATCTCCTGAATAAACAATTCATCGTTAAAGCTTGTAAAGTCTCTAGCAGTTATTGATTGCGTGGGTCTACGTACATTTTCTAATTCTGTATTAATAACCAGCATAGAGTGGTCAGTAATCTTTGGTGTATGTTTTGTTTTTACTATTACTTTAAAATTGGAGAACACCAGATCAATCAATGTGCTAGACTTATTTGTTATCCTTGTATTCTCTAGTACATATTGTGTGAAACCATACGAGTACATAGCATCAATTAGTTTTTTTGCATAGTAATCATTTCTATTAATGTCTATATTAAAATCACCTACAATAATTACTTTATTAAATTCTATTAGATGTTCCCCCAATTCCTTTATAATATCTATAAACTCTGAATCACTAGCATTTGGTGAGTGGTATAATGTACATACAATTATATTTTCTTTAGTATGGTTTTCTATCTTTATGATGGATAACCATGTATTTAAATTAATTTCTTTTATTGTCATAATTTTTGTTTGAATATTATCTTTTACATATACAATTACTCCACCTGTTCTCGAATTACTTGTGTTACATCTAATTACGTTATATCCACTTATTTGCAATTCATGATCACCAACGTCTTCAGTAACATGTGTCTCAACTGTCGCTAATATTAGAGGTTCTCTATTGTATACTATTTGCGAAACGATTTCATCAATATGCCCCAGCAAACCTTGTGCATTTAAATATATTATTTCACCAACTGATTGCTATGCTCCCGTATAGTCGGTTTTGCTTATTCTCCTATTAACCATTTTTATATAACACGGACAATCTCTATCACTAACCGTATGATTTATCTCAAAATTTTTCAACTTTAACTTACTTGCTAATTTATCACAATTTACGCATTTCTTACTCACAGACTTACAGTCTTTACGGTCATGCTGTTCCGCACATATTCCGCATCGCACGCAATCTTTACACTCCCTTGCCAAATGGTTGAAACCCCAACATTTATAACATCGAATAATATATATATCTTCTAATACTCTATACTTCTTCCATCCTTTTTTTTTTTTTTTTTGACGCTGGGAAATCCTCATGGACTTCCTCACCTCTCGGGGGAGAGATGAGGGGTATGCCGGACTCCTACCGGCTAAAACCCAGCGAGTGTCCTACCCTTCCCCATATAGGATGCGCCCGGGAACTCACTCTCGTATTGCGTCCGGGCACACCCTGGGTGGGGCCTTCCGACCCCCGTCCCTAATTCGGCGGCGAGGGACACCACCTCTCGCCGCCGACCGGCTCAGCGGGCTATCCCAGGTGAGACCCCCCGATCTCACCCGGTCCGCCGAGGCAGTTGGGGGGAACACCAGCCCCCCCCCCAGCCCCCCTCCCATACGAGGCCGGACGGGCACCATTCAGCCCGCCCAGCTGGGTCACAAAACGAACGGAGGAGGAGAGCGGCGGCGCCACCGGCGCGCCCCTGCGCGCGCCGGCTCGCCGTCCCTCCGCTCCCTCTCGGCCGTCTCCTTCGCGAGCATCACTGTCTCGCAGAAGGAGACGACCGCCCCCCAAGCCTCTCTGTCCCGGACCATGGCCGCTGCCACGGCCGGGAGAGAGAGGTCCGCCCCAACCTTATCTATCAGGGCTCCGCGCTGCACCCCGAAAGCCGCACACTCGGCCAGGGTGTGCTGCGCGGAGTCCTCCGGTTCCCCACAGTGATGGCACTCGGTCGTGCGCTCCTTCCCTATGCGACACAGGTAGTCACCGAAACACCCGTGTCCGGTGAAAACCTGTCACTCGGTAGGTGAGACCGCCCAACGATCTGCCCACCCATTCGGGCAGAATCGGATCGCCTCGACAACCCGCCCCCGGACAGGAGCCAGGCTATTCTGCCACTCCCGGAGGGCAAGCTGCCGAGCCTGACTACGTACTATCGCCCTGGCCCGCGCCACGAGTGGCGCGCCCCCCCGATCCGCCCGCACCCCGCGCACACGCCGATATACTTCGGCGTGCGCGAGGGCCGCGAACTCGATCGGGGGGACTCCAGCCAGGACGGTGGCCGCCGCATGAGAAATCGTGCGGTACCCCCTCACTAAACGGATCGCGGATCGGCGCTCGGCACGGTGTATTTCCGACCGAACGAACCGATCCGCGATCGCCCTATCAGCCCATATGGGCGCCCCATATAGGGCCACCGACCGCACGACCCCATGAAAGAGGCGGCGCACCCGCGCGCAAGGGCCACCCAGGTTGGGTTGCAGGAGGCCCAACGCGGCCGCCATACTCTCCATCCTGGAGGCCACCCCCCTAAAGTGCGCGCGGAAGCGCCACTTCGGATCCAGCGAGAGCCCCAAGTATCGCATCTCGGGGCCCACTGGGACGGTCTCACCCCTCACCCGCAGGCCTAGTCCCCGGGGGGGCGGCGGCCCCCGCCGGTGGAAGAAGGCGATCTCCGTCTTCCTGGCCGCCACCTCCATACCCAAGCCCCGGATCTCGCGCACGACCCTATCCACGGCGATCTCCGCCGTGCGGGCGGCGCCCTCCCAGGTCTCCCCAATGACTACCACCACCGTGTCGTCCGCATAGCAGACGGCGGTGCAGCCATCGGGGAGCGCCACTCTTAGCGGGCGAGTATACCCGACGTTCCACAGGGAACGGCCAAAGACCGATCCCTGCGGAACGCCGCCGTACACGGCCACTCGGCGTCTCCGCCCATCCACCCCCCCAACCAACAGCCACCTGCCGGAGAGGTAGGCCCGGACCATCGCCCGGAGATACTTCTTCCATCCTATGTTGAGTTTTCCTCTTTTTATTATTTCGTTAAACATAACTGGGTCACTCTCAATACTAATTGAAACATTTCCATACTTCTTATTCATTTTCTTATATATTATTTTCATAGCTTCGTGATCTTCATACATGTTTAAATCATTCTGTTTTATTATTGTTGATAATAATTTCTCATCATCTAATACATCCTCCTCTTGATCCACTCCGATAATTTTAAATCTTGGGCGTTTTAACTTCGGTTGATTAACTTTATATTTGTTTCCCAAATTAGATTCCAAACCTGATTGCAATATATCTCTCTCATTTTCATTATTACATCTGATAATGACTGTTCCATTTGGCATTTCTTTAAATTTTGTGACTCCCACTGGCATATCGCTTATATTAATCTTACTTTTTATATCTGTTCCAGTAATACTTCCCTCTTGCGTTTCAACTGGTTTGACAACTAATGTGCATTGTCTAGGTTTTTCATTTATTTTAGCCACCTCAGAGTATGAACGTCCTTGTTCTGGTTTTTTACCGCTAAATTTTCCCTGATTATGTAAAACGCTCTTTATATCCTCAATGTCCTTTTTAACATTTTCAAGCTCCGATGTAACAATTTCATTGATCATAGTCTTCAAATAATCTTTCGTAATTTGCTCACTCTTTAAACTGCAAATCACTCGCAGAATATCATCCACTTTCTCATCTAGTGACTTTTGTTGTTTTGACGGTGTTCCTGTCTTCCTTCCATTGTCCTCCAAACAGCAGACTAGATGGCTACCGTTCTCACTCAGCACTTTACTTAAGGCCGCACAGCTTTTGTGGTATGCCGCGGAGCATGACTTGCATACAAGTGGGACCTTTACTTCCTTCCTACATCCTTTGCATATCCACTTCGACGCTTGTCCTGTACTCATGTTCGCACGGTATTACTATGCGCTCCTCCAATGAAAATAGGTCTTAATGCCTCACTTGAATACTTTTAATCGCCTGTGTACATCCCTGTTGCTAGGTTATGATGACACTTCTATTGTGATAAGCTTCTATAGGATGTTTAAAAGCCTCTCCTAAATGATTTTTATAGCTATTAATAAAGCAAACGCTTACGCTATATGATCTGCAACAAAAGAGCCCCGTGGGGCACAATTACTGCACCACAGCTGTTCGAAAATACGGAGCACACAAACGACACATCATTCTGTACTTACTCGAGAGAGAGAGAGAGAGAGAGAGAGAGAGAGAGAGATTGATTGAGCTTTATTAGCCTTCTCGGCTATTATTTACATCAAATGTCTACAATTATTCAACATGAGGTACAATATATTCTTTTAACATACGTTTAAATTGATCTAATTTATCACATTGCCTTAATTCGGTCGGTAAGGCGTTGTACATATTCAAACCTTCATAAAACAAACTTTTTTGTCCGCTTTTCGTTCTATGAAATTGTATTGCAATACTCCCGGTCTGTCTCGTTTGCCTTCCGCTCACATCTCCTACTATTTCTATCCTATTACCTAAGTGTTTTGGCAACATACCTTTTACTATCTTAAAAATAAAAATGCACACATTATATCTTAGCCTCTGTCTTACATTCATAAACCTAAGAGTTTGCAGCATTAATTCTACTTTGGTATATCGAGAACATTGTAAGATGACTCTCATGGCTCGGTTTTGAGCTACTTGCAGTCGATTCAGCTGCGTTTCACCCATGCCTACAAACAACGTAGCACAATACTCAAAATGAGGTGCTATGATTGACTTATACACAGTACATCTAGTGTACACCGATATATCATTCCCTATTCTATTCAAAAAGCTTACTTTTTTCCCGATTTTCTTTAACATATAATCACAGTGATCCTCCCAACGGAGTCTACTATCAATCATAACACCTAAATATTTTGCATTCTCCACACGCTCTATAACAGTTCCATCCAAGCATTTCACTATTATGTTTGATTTCAATTCCTTTTTTATACTTCTAACTATCATATATTTGGTCTTATCTGCATTCAATTTCAACATATTTACATTCATCCATAGCTTCAACTATACCGAACACCATATTCAATTTCATTTCTAATTCTTCACAGCTCTCTCCTGTTACACTCACGGTCGTGTCATCTGCAAATAACTTAAATCTACTTCCCTTAGGACAGATTTTAACTATATCATTTATATACAGAATAAACAATAGAGGTCCCAATACAGATCCCTGAGGCACGCCATATACAGTATTAATTAATTCAGAATATATATCATTGAATCTAACTTGCTGCTTTCTATTGCTTAAATATGATTTTATCCATTCCAATACAACTCCTCTTATTCCATACTGATATAATTTTTCCAATAATCTTTTTCTATCTACTGTCTCGAACGCTCTTTTAAGATCCAGGAATATCACTCCTACCATTTTTTTCTCCTCAACTAACCGCTTCCAGTCCTCGATAATACTTTGACATGCCGTCTCACACGACTGATGTTTTCTAAATCCCGATTGATGTTCAGTTATTATTTCATTATCTTCTATAAATTTTTCCAACTGTTTTTTAACAACTAATTCTAACACTTTTTCATATATCGGTAACATATTAATCGGTCTATATTCGCTCGCTTTTTTTGGCTTATTTACCTTTGGTATCGGTATTATCGTGGATGTTTTCCACCCCTCTGGACATTTACCTGTACTAAGCGAATCATTTATCACCCCTACAAATTCGTCTTTTATCTCGTGTATCACCATTTTTAGTATATTACTAGTTATCCCCTCCTCTGTTCCGCTCTTTTGTGGTAGTTTCCTAACAATTTGTATTAAATCGTTTGCATCAATTGGCTCAAAATTTTCCATGATATCGTTATTCTCAATTACATATATTGACCTCCTACCTGTTCTTTTCATCCCCTTATTATCAATAGATTTCACAATATTACTAATACTTTGTACATAATATATATTAAATTTATCAGCTATATTACACTCTTCAATGTCATCTAATATTTCAAAATCTACATTATCAATGTCCACTGAGCCCCCTTGCTCACCCTTAATTAAATCTTTCAGAGTTTTCCACATTTTTGTAGGATCACCCTTATTATGATCTATCATATTCTCATAATATTCCTTCTTTTTTGTCTTGATAAGTTTTACTACTGCATTTCTTTCACTTTTGAAAAATGCCCAGTCCTGATCCGTACCTGTGCTAACCGCCCTACTGTAGGCCTCATCCCTTCTTACTGCCGCTATTCTTATTTCATCTGAAAACCATTTCTTCCCTTCCCATACTTTCGGAATTTTGTACTTTTTCTTAGGCGCTACAGTATCCAATACATTTACTACACTATTAACAAATTTCTCAGCCCTTGTATTTACATCTAACCCTTGACTTTGCTCCATTCTTTCCCCCATTATACTAAGAAATTCATCTACATCAAACTTACTATAATCCCTGCCTCTAAATTCTTTATATTTATTATCTTTTATATTTACATTTAATTCAACTTTGAGCCATGCATGGTCCGTTATTTTCGGTTTCTCATACACCTGCACCTTCACTTGATTATTAGAAAAAATTAAATCGATAATCGTTTGACTATCCTTTGTAACTCTCGTAGGATTATCAACATATTGCTTCATCCCTAAGTTTTGCATTACCGTTAATAATTTCTTTGAATAAAATGAATCTAGCATTATATCTATATTAAAGTCTCCTATTACCATACAGTCACCTTTTATTATTAAATTTTCTACTGTATCTTCCAAAAATCTCACAAAATCACCATCCGACGCACTCGGCGAATGATACATTACCGCTATCACACCCCTATACATATTCTCTCTCATTTCTATCGCCACGCACCAACAGTTTGACTCTATCTTTTTCTTCTCAACTATCTTAAATTTAATATTATTCCTAACGTATAAAAGCACTCCTCCTGTATGTCTATTTTCAGCATCACATCTAACTATACTATATCCCGGTATATTGACCTCACTATTCTCTATTTCTACAGTCAATCTCGTCTCCGATAACGCTAAGATCGCAGGATTCATTCTCTTTATAATCTGATGTTGTATCTCGTCCATATGCGCCAAAAAGCTCTGAGCATTCGTATACCAAAGTAATTCAGCATCTTCCTGTAGAGAGAGAGAGAGAGAGAGAGAGAGAGAGAGAGAGAGAGAGAGAGGAGAGAGAGAGAGAGAGATTGATTGATTGATTGAGTTTATTATGCCCAAGCCGAGGCTAAAGGGCAAAGATACAATTAACAAAAGACTTAGAATGTAACATAATAGTAGCCGAGTAGTAGAAAGAAAAGAAGTTACAAATATGTTGCATACTAATGTAAAACTTAAAACTAAAATATAAACTAAAAGAAAAAGCAAGAACCATAATCCGCAACTTAACCTAAACTAAAGCAAAAAACAATATATATATATAACGCAGCAGACTAGAAGTCTGACTAGACGACGGTAACATTGCAAAAACAATAATCCGCAACTTAACCTAAACTAACGCAAGAGACCCATTAGTATGGGCAGATACCTTAACCCAAACAATATATATATAACGCAGCAGACTAGAAGTCTGACTAGACGACGGTAGCATTGCACAAAGTGATTAACACAAGATGGCTAAGAGTATCAAATAGATTCTGATGCAAGTAAAAACAAGCGGAGAGAGAGAGAGAGAGAGAGAGAGAGAGAGAGAGAGAGAGAGAGAGAGAGATATGTTTATTTATGCCCAAGCATAGCGTATATAGCCCAGTCAAATGAGCTGAAATTTTGGCCAAGATTGGAAATAATACTACCAGCGCTGAAACTAGCGTGGAAGTGTGTCTTTTGGGGTTGTAATGAAGGAAATAAAAGCCCACTCCCGTACCATTGTCGTTGCAAAAATGGGGGTGCAAAAAGGGTGCCAAAAATTGGTTTTTTGCCAATAACTCGAAAAGTATCACAATTAGGGGAAAAAGTCAAGACGTGAAAGTTGTAGAGAATGAAATTTCACACAAAAAAGGTCTGTACAAAAATTTTGTACGACCAATTTCAGTCGATCGAGATTTTTGTGAAATACTACGTATTTCATGAGAAATGAAAAACACGTCAGCGCGTCGCGCATTTTTTATCGATAGTTCGAAAATGGCGACTCGAATAAAAAAATTGTTCAAATAAAAGTTGTAGACAATTTAATTACGAACAATTTCCATTTTATTTTTGTCGATACGATCAATATTGACAGAGATATGAATTTTTTAAAACATTTATTATCGCTCCTCGAGTACGATTTTTAGCGGTAAAATCGCTTGTAACTCAACATCTGTAAGTTTAACGCAAATATTACATCTTATGAAAGTGAAAGATAATTAAATTTCGAAAATTTTGATGTATATACAAACTCATTTTGGATATATGCGTAGTGATAATGCTAATAAACCTGAAAAATTGTCATTTTTTGTGGATTTTGTCAAAAAAAGTCACTTTTGGTTAACTGTAGGTCAAAATGTCTCTCTGCATTTTTTGAAGAGAATTAAATTATCTTTAAAATGGTTTTTTTGTTCATCTTCGTACGATCATTTGTTAACAAGTTACAGCTGTTTAAAAATGTCAGGAAAGATACAATTTCATACCAAATTAATAATATATTGTAAAAATATATGCGTAACAATTTTTTAAAAATTGGATTTCACCTATTTTTAGTAGTTTATATGTGTCTGAAAGTAATGCAGCACTATAAGTTCATCGAAAGGTATGATTTCTTTAAAAAAAGAACCCTCGAAAAGTGGTGTTTTTGAAAGAAATTATGCAAAAGTGGCATTTGTGTTTAGTTTTTTGCATGTATCTTCTTTTTTATTAATTTTACGAAGAAATTTCATCAGATCAAAATTAAAGCTGATAAAATTTCCTACAAAATTGATACTTGGATATTCGATTTGTAATAAGTAGTATTATGAAACGGACAATTGAAAATGCTTGTGATTTTGAATTTGCAGAAAAGTGACATTTTGGAGCATTTTCAAAGTTAAAATAATGTACTTAACATACCTTTCGATGAACTTATAGTGCTGCATTACTTTCACACACATATAAACTACTAAAAATAGGTGAAATCCAATTTTTAAAAAATTGTTACGCATATATTTTTACAATATATTATTAATTTGGTATGAAATTGTATCTTTCCTGACATTTTTAAACAGCTGTAACTTGTTAACAAATGATCGTACGAAGATGAACAAAAAACCATTTTAAAGATAATTTAATTCTCTTCAAAAAATGCAGAGAGACATTTTGACCTACAGTTAACCAAAAGTGACTTTTTTTGACAAAATCCACAAAAAATGACAATTTTTCAGGTTTATTAGCATTATCACACTACGCATATATCCAAAATGAGTTTGTATATACATCAAAATTTTCGAAATTTAATTATCTTTCACTTTCATAAGATGTAATATTTGCGTTAAACTTACAGATGTTGAGTTACAAGCGATTTTACCGCTAAAAATCGTACTCGAGGAGCGATAATAAATGTTTTAAAAAATTCATATCTCTGTCAATATTGATCGTATCGACAAAAATAAAAATGGAAATTGTTCGTAATTAAATTGTTTACAACTTTTATTTGAACAATTTTTTTATTCGAGTCGCCATTTTCGAACTATCGATAAAAAATGCGCGACGCGCTGACGTGTTTTTCATTTCTCATGAAATACGTAGTATTTCACAAAAATCTCGATCGACTGAAATTGGTCGTACAAAATTTTTGTAGAGACCTTTTTTGTGTGAAATTTCATTCTCTACAACTTTCACGTCTTGACTTTTTCCCCTAATTGTGATACTTTTCGAGTTATTGGCAAAAAACCAATTTTTGGCACCCTTTTTGCACCCCCATTTTTGCAACGACAATGGTACGGGGGTGGGCTTTTATTTCCTTCATTACAACCCCAAAAGACACACTTCCACGCTAGTTTCAGCGCTGGTAGTATTATTTCCAATCAAAATGCTCATTTGACTGGGCTAAATAGGGCAAGGATACAATATACCAAGTTACAATTATACTGTAAAGTAACAATAAATCAGAAAAAATACATAATTCATAAACTACAACATACACAGTATAAAGTAACAAGAATCATAACATATAACAATGTACAACTTAAAAACTAAACGCACTTAAACTAAACGACTTAACACTAATAACGCTACTTAAAGCCAATCGACTTAATAATGCCACTCAAACGCCTGACACCCTACCAACAGCAATCAAAAAGAAGAGAAAAGAAAAATAACATATTAGAATCAGAAGAAAGCTGGTAGACTTAGTCAGACTCAGATGCCTGCAGAAATGATCGGAGAAGGCTCTTAAATGATGCAAGAGAAGATGCAGATGTTATATTACCAGGGAGAGAATGCCAGAAATAGATTGCAGAGATATGAAAGGAGTTTCTATAAGTAACCGTTCTATGAGCAGGCAGATGGAAGGTCTGAGAAGAGGTGACCAGTCGTTCGGATCTCCTCAGCGATGGATCAGGTGCAGTAAAGAGTTCACGCAGGTAAGATGGTGAACGCAAATGGAGGACCCGATACATCTGGCAGCCCAAGAAATAAAGTCTCCTATTTTCGACACGGAGCCATCCCAACTGACGCCTATACGGAGTTATATGTTCATCACGCCTGAGATTGTAGATGAATCGGATACTACAATTTACAAGCCTTTGTAATTTCGTGTTTAACTCATCCGTCAAGCCATGATACACTAGACAGCAGTAGTCGATGTGAGGCATAATTAAGGTGACGACAAGCTTTATTCTCAATGCAGTAGAGAGAGAGTTCTTGTTGAACTTGAGATTATATAGCGCATAATGAACTTTCTGTGAGACAAGCAAGATGTGCTTCCTCCAAGAAAGACTGGACGTAAAGATAACACCCAAGTTTCTCACCTCACTTACAAAAGGTAGAGGCATGTCGTTCACCACTACAGGTGGTAAGAGATTGAGATCAATATTATTTATATGCGCTTGACTCCCGAATATGATAACTTTTGACTTAGTTGGATTGAGTTTAAGACCGTTCAATTCAGCATAATCAAAAATGGCTTTAGCATCTCTAGCAATCAATTCAAGACCACGAATGATGTCAGCCGGCGGACACGAAAGATAGATCTGAACATCATCAGCAAACAGCATGTGATGTGTATAAAGCAAAACACGGCATATATCGTTGATGTAGAGAGAAAATAACTGGGGACCAAGCACAGAGCCCTGAGGCACTCCGGATGACGTAAACAGCCAATCAGAGACATTGCCAACATCATCAACCACCGCCTGAGATCGGCCAGTCAGGTATGAGAAGATCCACGTTAGAGCAGCATCAGAAAAACCGATCTCTTTCAGCTTTACGAGGAGTCGAAGATGTGGAACCGTGTCGAACGCCTTACTAAAGTCGAAGAGAATCATGATTGTGACATGACCACTATCAATCCCCTGCTTGATATCATCACAGACTCGCAACAGAGCGGACTGCGTGTTATGTCCCGGGCGGTAAGCCGACTGTCTTAGATTTAAAAGATCGAAATCGTCCAAATAGTACGCAATTTGCGAGGCAACAATCCTCTCAAGAATCTTCGACAGTTCCGGCAGATTAGCTATCGGTCTCGTGTCAGACGGAGACTGTGGATTTCGAATTTTCGAATGTGGGCGAATAAGTGCTCGCTTCCATTCCGACGGGAACGTGGAAGTCTCCAGCGACCGATTAAGTAAAGCAGTAATCAACGAAGAAATAACGGGCCAAGCAATCCGCAGAATATACAGTGGAATGCCATCTGAACCCGACGCATATGAGTGCAAGGGTCCATTTGTAACGAGCTTAAAGACCTCACGAGGCACTATAATGGAGAACCTAAACTCTGGTCGCAGAGTTGGTCGAGTAATTTGGGCAATAGCCGAGACAAGGTCCGCATATGAACACGGCGACTGAGCTTCAGAAACCGAAGCATAATACGCGTTTAACTGGTTGGATGTGAAAAAGTGTAATGGAGAGACCAGAGTTGACTTGATCAGACCCAGACGTTCAAGTTCTCTCCATAGCTTGGCCGAATCCGTAATACTGATAAGAGAGTTATATTGGAACTCGCTCTTAGCACGCTTGATATCTACATTAAGCTGGTTTCTAAAGAGTCTATAGGTGGTATAGTCCAGTAAACAGTCCGAGCGCTTAGCCTGCTTGTACAATCTATTACGAGCGCGGAGCCTCACTCTGAGATCGTCCGAGAGCCACCGTGCTGGAGGCTTCCGAATCACAAATACACGTGCAGGGGCCAAAGCATCAAGCACTTTAATCATGGCACCAGACAACGATGCACAAAACCCATCAACACCGTGGCTATCGGACGGGTCACCAACATTATCAGCAATAGTTTGAATGCGCACAAGAAAGTCAGAGTCCTCCACAACAGACTGAAGGTAGTCACGGAACTCATCACAATCAATGCCTCCATAGCTGCGCCTTATAATAGAGCGTCTATTATCTAAGCTTGTGCCAAGCAAGAGCGTTAATTCTAAAAGATCATGTCCAGCCATAAACGGGCACTCCGACTTGGCAAAACTATGAATCTTGTCACTATCATCCACAGCCAAAACATCAAGCCACGAATCAGTTGTAGCCGTATGATACGTAGCCCCGAATTGCACAATATTCATCGATATACTTAACATAAGATCACGCAAGTAGTTAGCTTCGAAATTCGTTGATAGAAGGTTACAGTTCAAGTCACCGCCGACAATGATATTCTTATAAAAGTGCGAAACACTCGTAAGTGCTTCAACGAATTCATGTAAGAGAAGACCTTTAGGTCTTCTATAAACAGACGCGAATAATATTGGCTCATTATTAGGCAAGCGGATTTCAATAATGAGATACTCTGGAGAGTTGATGTCGACCCCCGCAGAAACGGCGATAACTTTAACCTTCAATGATTTATGAACGTAGCAGGCAACACCTCCACCTCGCCTCCCCACACGATCATGTCGAATCAAGAAATAGCCATCCAAGGCCACAAGAGCGTCAGAAACATCAGAATGCAGCCATGTTTCAGATATCGAAATGACATGAAAAAAGTTTGTAGCGAAATGTATTCTAATCAGATCAATGTGTCCCCGAAGGGAATTTGCATTGAACTGAGCAACACGAAACTGAGACATTCTCGAGAGGGATTTTCCATGAGTGGCAGAAAGCGTTTTGCGGTAAGCTCGGTCTGGTCAAACTAGTTTAGCAAGGTCTGATTCTGAATCTACATTGATGACAGGCTTGCCGTCTGAGAGTCTAACACATATGCGTCCAGACTTCATCCAGACATATTTATAGGATTTCTCTCTTGCAACACGCCTAGTCGACTGCAACAGGTCATATGTGGCCTTGGGTAGCATCTCATTCACGAAGATGTTACGATCCGAATCGCTGCCGCATACCTCACTCTGTCTGAGTACTCGTTTGACACGCTTTTTTGATATAACCCTATCTCGTACAGCACCCGAGGTCAGGGTCACAGCAAGCGAGACAGTCTCGGCGGCACGCGAGGAACGATTCTGATTCGCGACCGGGAGTGACTTACGAACCATAGGTCTTACATTCAAAACGTGACATGAGAGCTCCTTGACGTCAAGGGCCTCAAACACGTTTTTAACAAATTCGGCGGGAGTGACCGACAATGCCGCTGGCACTCCTGAGATGACAAGCTCGTTCTCTACATTTTCCTGAGCTTTCGGGACCGACGGAGCAGACTTTCGCTCTTTGAGCACCCTAACCTCACGTGCCAATTCGGAGACCGATTGCTCCAGTTCAACAATACGATTGCTGTTTTGGGCCACCGTTTCCGCAATACAGCTCAACCTACTCAGTTTGTCGTTAATCTCTTTATTTGTCCTCCGCTGATCTTCCATAAAAGCGGAGAGTCTCGCATCCGATTCCCTGATTTGTTCGCACAGTCTTAGTAACAACTCGTTGGTTGTAGTGTCGAGCTGCGATTGCGGCTGAGATGGCGGCTGAGTGCTAGCTCCCTGAGGAGTAGCCATGCTCATGAGATCAAATGATGGCGCGGTATCGTCTGCCTCTGGTGTAAGAGGGATAGTTGATGGAAAAGCTAACGATTTGCAGCAAGGATCCGCGTACCTATTAGAGGAAGCGTATGGCTTGATGCAACCAGGATGAAACACCCTCGAGCACTCACACTCAACCGATATAGTCGCAATAGGCTTCTTGCACTTAGTGCACGCACGCTGCATGATCAGGTGGCAATCACCACCGCTCAAAATTCAACACCACAGGCGCTTCACACACACAAAGAGTCAGCACACAGTTAATTGTCCGGATCAATCGAATCGAACAGTTCCTGATATATAGCAGAGAAGGAGCCGCACAAAGATCGTGTTGCTGGCAGTCGTCGTTCGTCAAAGTCGCCACAGATGCGACGCACAGATCAAACGAATGATCACATGAGAACCAGCCGGAACACGCAACCAGGGGCACATCACATGCGTACCAGTCTAAAGGCAGATAGACCGGAGAAGCACAGGCGGCAGGCGCACGCGCATCCAAGATTCTCCCGTCCGACAGAGCAGAGCAGTGTAGTAAGAACAGGTGGACGTGCACATGCGCACCAGAAAAATCCGTACGATGAATACAGCAGCCAAAAGCTAGGTTAGATTGCCGGTAGTCTTGTCGCCGAAAAAAAATAAGCCAAAGGTGACATGCGGCAAGATATCAATTTATCATTCGTGATAAGCGATGAAAACTCTTATCAGCCTGCAACAAAAAATGCCCGAAGGCAGCTCGCGGCAGAGATATGTCTAATATAGGCAAGAGCAACAAACAGACATGCACGCTGTACTCACCACGTGAGAGAGAGAGAGAGAGAGAGAGAGAGAGAGAGAGAGAGAAAACGCGAGAAAGAGCAATACGTACGATAGATATAACCTCGCGACCCTCGCACAGGGTGTATCCCAGGAACCAGCCATCCGCAAGGCGCGAACTCTGTCACTCCAGCACTGCACTTCGTTCGGTGTGTTCGGACGCGACGACGCGGACGGAATATTTCTCGACGACGCGGACGTCTAAAGCGGCCAATAACATGTACGAGTTTGATTCGCGAGCCGGACTCAAACGTTTTTCACCACACACACACTCCCGAATAGTCCCGAAATTTGGCTCATCGGACGCCGAGCCCGTCTCGTAACATCTCACCCACGATATTGTTTACGAAAGCTTCTTTGCTTACGACCACGATCGCAGCGTTACGATAGATGTAGACGCACCTTAATATAATTCATACGATAACTGTCACGACGAACGTTACGATCGTCGTAATGAGCTTACGATCCATCGTAACGCTGCGATAGTGATCGTAAGCAAAGAAGCTGTCGTAAACAATATATCCATGTTAATATATCTTACTATAAACACACTTTTCTTCGCGCGTCGAGAAGGCTGACATGTTAGGTTATACTGTTGTAACGCTAGACAAGTGTCACAATCTTCCGAGTTCAAGTTGAGTCAACTCATATAATGAGGTTACGATAGCTGTCGAGCGTTACAATCGTCGTAAGGAACTTAACATTACGATAAATGTAAACGCAGCCTCGCGCACCAACTAATGTACACGTCAGTCACGTCACTGCACATAAACATGCTTTCTCTTTCGTTGTCATGGAGACGCTCGAGACTGGCAATATCGCTCTCTCGCTCTCTCTCGCGAACGCGATTTATTTATCGACAAGCAAGAGCCATCTACAGTCGAAAGTAGTGAAAGTAACGCTGGGGTATCCAGAGCCATCTGTTGGCGAACAGCCGGGTTAATATATATATGTCATATGTCCGACGACGTGGACGTTTCTTAAATGAAAATTTTCAGGTCTGGACTTTTGCATCGCAATATATTTTTTCGTAGGCCACGTAGGGGAAAAATAAAAATACTTTCATTATATAAATTTGGTCCAAGCTTTCCATTGAGCCTAGTTAGAATTTGATCCGTTCACTAGTTATCGAGATCTCAAAATCTCGAGTACTTTCAACATATATATAACTCGTCGCGTCGCGTATATAGAGCCACGGCTGTCTCGCTCCGCGCGTACTTGGCGCGAGACACTACCGTGTCTCTTGATATACATAAAGTATATCTATATATATTCAATATGGCGCTCGCTTGGCCCGTCGCCATGTCTGCGCAGAACATGCTCAATTTTGACCCCTCTAACGAGCACACCTTGTTTTCTTTCCACCATGATCGGTACTTTCACTTTCACGCGCCGCCCCCCACACGGGCCACCGAGCCGCGCTCATTTAGCGTGCCCATCAAACGCGCCCATCGATCACGACACGTAGCGTCCCGTCAACTAACGCCGCGGGCTGAACATACGAAATTCGGTGTACTAATACGCGCCGCCTTGCGCTCACTTATAATCCATCTCAAATCTTGTAATTATACGACATTGTTGTAAATATAAATGCGTTTCTAAGGCAGCCGCCTTATGTAATAACCAATTGTGAGAACAGCATAATTAATAACTAGAAATAAATACTCGATTGTAAAATACGCCGTCTCTCGTCTCTTCCTCCGCGCCTCTTCTCGACCCTGACCAGCCGCGAGCTAGTTCCGCGTTTCGGGAAATAAGTTTGTTTTATAATTAATAATATAATTACTAAATTAACTCCGAGTAAAAGTTTTTATTCCTTATTTGCAATATAAAACATTTTTATATAGATGCAAGGAATTAAGTAAAAATAGGTTTCTAAAGTCTATTTTTCACTGTAATACTTTTTACAATTTCATGAAAAATAGCTTTCTATTTAAAATAGCTTTCTATGCAAAAATAGCTTTCTATTCTGAGAAATATGAAAAGCATTTAACAAATTTAAAAATTTGATATGTAAATTCGATATTTATCAAAAACCAATATTATAATCATTATTTGTTTATAATTTATAATAATTATATTTGTATAATTCGGCTGCTTAATATAAACTACATTGCTGACAGCAGTATTGAAATAGGAAAACATCTTGGAGAGATCGCCAAATTCAAATTTGACAAAATTTTCCTATCGAGTTCTCAGAAAAATGTAATTATATTTGTTCATAATTTATTTATTATTTATATTAATCCTTCTTTAGTGTTTATAATTTAAATGTTTTCTATTCAGACAACAATGAACAGATGGATACGTTCACACTCTTTGACAAGCAAAACAAAAGTGACAAAAAGTGCTGAGAAGTACAGAAAAACAAAATTATTAAATTGATAGAACTGCTGGTGTGGAAAATGAGAACTCACGAAACTTAAGTAACCCAAAGAGGGAAAGTGAAAAAGGTAAACCCAATCCTGTATAGAACTACTGACGATTGATGAAAAAGCATCTCGGGACCGTCACGAGCTTCCAAATAGTAAATTGCTACACGGACATATGTATTAAAATGGTATAAAATTAAATATATAAAAAATAGAAAAAGATATCCAAAAAACAATGGATATCTCTTTTTGAACGCCATAAATTGTATGACTAATTATTTTTTTACAATGGTTGCATACCGCTTTTAATTTTAATTTTGTAATTTTTGTATTTTCCTACACAACGCATATCTCAAAGACTTGTTAAAGACATCCAAAAGACGTCTAGCCCAATCGGAAAAAAACAAACTAAATCTAATTAAACTTAATAGAAGATCTCGAATAGATCATCGCACCAATAACCAAATTAATTATAATCGATTATAATTATATCTCTCAAGAAGATGTATCCGTGCCCGATCACTCAAACAAACATCCGGAATACCATCTATAATCGCTAAGTTGACCAACTCTTTGCTGGACAACTTGCATGAACCAAATGTATAGAGAATACAAATATTTTATAATATATTGTAAATGTAAATATAAATGGCGGACATAAGCCCCACTTTATGGCCGCCATTGCACCGCGCCCTCCCGGACGGCAAAAATTGAATGTGGTCTCATCCCGCCACCAAACAGAGACAATTTGAGGGTCGTCAGTCGACTCCACAAAGAAATTAATAATTATTTTCTTGTTAATATATTTCTTTTATTTTTTTATCATGCAACGTAATGAACTACTCTAATTTCTCGTCTTTTTCTTTTAACTTAACTACAGATCTCAATGGATCAGTCACCAAGGATAGGATCTGAGAAATTGTACATTTTAAAAGACGAAAAATGGTATACTGCATGCTATGTCATTATATGCACCACCTTGGAGCCTTTTAGATGCAACACAGTTTGCAAGGTAAATACAAGACCGGCAATGGTCATGGTGTCTCAAAATGTCAAGAGCACAAAATATTACAATGACCGAGACAACGAAGACTTCGGGCCGCTCAACGAGCCCGCTTTTGCGTGTACTAGCGACACCGTCAATCCGCGTCAACACTGACACGAGACGCAGATAACTAAAAATCTACGACATGACTCACGACATCTACGACTGACTCACATCGGAATCATGTTTTTCTTTGAATTCAGAAAATTTCAGCAATATGCAACAATTTATAAGAATTGGATCTAATTGTAAGTTATTGTGTGTTCATAGACGACAACGTATTGTAGTGTCTCGAGGAACTAAATCATTTACAACATTTAACTCTTTATAATACACATATACAAGCTCAACGTCTTTGCAGAATATTGCAAAATAAGCGACGGTTGCGTGAGTTAAATATAGACCTGTTCAATCATTGTAATCCTTGCTATATAGACTTACACCTAGTTGCTGTACAGTTGAGGGATGTTGTCCGTATTTTGGTCATATAGACGAAAATTGTCGGAAAAAATTTTTATTATTTTGCTTGCAGATACCTAAGAAATGGATCGCGTTCGGATTACCAAAGAACATTTGAGATCACTTAAACAAATCAGGACAGAAAAACGACTTTTGGCAATAAAGCTTAAACAGTAATTATTTTTGTATTGTTTTGCACGAACATAACTTGTAATATTTTAAATAATTTCAAATTTTTATTTTGATTGCAGGATTGCAGACATAATTCAGAAGCTAGAGAAACGTGAAGAAACTATGTTAATACAGATGGAGCGTAACTTGGCCGGCAAGGATGACGAGCCGGTGATGACATCGATGGCCAGCGACAGCGGTGCCATCAGCACTGCTACCATGACACCTAGTAGCAGAGTTGTCAAAAAGAGAATTGGGACTTGGCCAAATGTCTATTGCTGTTTACTGTCGACTCGCGTCCTGTAAGCATGCTAGGCGGTGAGGGTAAAAAGGTTTTGCGGCAAACGAAAATCCAATTGCTTCAATTGGATTTAATTATTATACTTACTTCTAAGGTACTTATTAAATTATTCTACCTATCGTGTTTAATTATCGTTTTGACTAATTATCACGATAAAGAAGACTCGAAATTAAGAATAGATAGCGTATGTGTTGCGAGAAAACGAGATTATCTTCCCTCATGATCTGAAGATCTTTATCAGTTCGTTTTTTTTTTAATGAAAAAGTCAAGAGCAATTATAATCGCAGGTGGCACTAATAACCATATACAGGTTGGAAATATAACAAGTTTTGGAGAAATTTACAACAAATATTTTTACGACCTACTCGATTCACAACCAATGGAGTTAAAAAAAAAATTAACAAAGATTGTATTAAAATAAAAAATAAAGAAGAATTACACGAAATGATAGTTCGACAAAAAACGCTACTATAACGCAATGTAATACCGTCTTTCCTTAATTATGTGTGTCACAGGATACAGGTAGAATAAAAACCGTTGAAGAAAAAATACAAAGATCAGAAACCTATTGTAACATTGTTTTAAATTTAGAAAAAAAACTGCGAAAAATTGAATGTAGAAATGTATGTAAAAAAATTTACTTATGATAAAATTAATCTTTCAATTAACGGAGAATGGACATTACACTTAGGTATTTCTTGTCATCGAGCCGCTAGTATAATTAAATAGATCTCTCACTTAAAAAGTAAAATCGATAACTACATTAACAATTCCGGACACCTTCCCATTTCCATGCCATAACTTATAAGATCATAAAATCACCCACGAATTTACCTACACGAGAGTAGTGGCAGACCCGGAATTTTTCAAGGAAAATTGTGGAAACGAAAGAAATTGTAGAAAGACTCTACTGACAATGAGTCAACTGTAGAAGCGCTTGATTTTTCAGACCACCGAAAGAGATACTAATGCCGAAGTGTTCAGTCTGTCCTTCTTCAGAGCGATTTATGAGCGTAACTTGGCGTTCGCGTTCGGATGTGACACGTTGGAAATGGCGTCAAAAATGGCCATGGAAGATCCAGACGATTCAGGAGTCGATTTGGTGGATGCTGCCGTAAATGGCAGCGCGACTGTAAACAGCACGACATTGGGTATGTAGCTATTACGATGGGAAACATATATATATTTATGATTCACAAAATAGAAAAAAATTGCATAAACATCATGAGGTATTCTTGAAAAAAATTGAAAAATTATTTCCAACATACGACTTTGAGAAACATCCTGTCCAATTTCCTACTGTGCAAAATCAACGAAACTCTAACGATTGTGGAGTTTTTGCTATAGCCTTTGCGATATCTTTATTGCTTAATATTAAACCTGACGAAGTAAGATATGATTATAGGGTAATGCGTTCACATTTGTTGAAGATTTTTGAATCGAATACAACTGAGCATTTTTCTCAAGATTTACAATATGGTATTCCTCATAAAGTATTTCCATTAGCGGTAATAAAAGCGAGAGAGGCTGAATGCTTAATGCTTCGTCTTCCAAGATAAAAAATTTTATAATAAACGTGCTCAATAAAATTTCTGGACTTCATCAAATGGTAGAACTTTTATATTAATAAATGTATGCAAAATAGCACAAAATTAGTATCCAATCAAAAAACGACAAATTTCAGTGCCGACCCTGCGCAAAAACTTCATGGTATGGCACAACAATCAGTTAAGACAATAGAAAGAACAATTACAATCAGATGAAAGTCGTATAGATAAAAATAATCTTACATCTCCCAATTTACACATGATAAATTTACCGCAGCCGTTGAATCAGGATTCATGATGTTGATTTAAAAAAATGAGCTTTACAAGCTCAAAAAGAAATAGGAAATTTAAATCCTATATTTAAAGCATCGTTGAGTATCGTTGGATATAGATGTAATTTCAACCTCTTTTTGTTTTCGACAAAATTCACGAAAAGATATTCGCTTAATAACCCGACCATCTCGACCACGAGATTCGAACTCGTTGTCTTTGACCTTAGTACAGAAGAAGCACGGGTCTATATCCACGAGTAAGGCGAAGTATCATGTTTAATATCTTGAAAAATAGGGTATGGTACCAAAAAAAAAAAAAAAAAAAGGACGTACCTCTTGGCAAGACAAACAAATTTTGGGAAGACATACGTTTAATCGTAAATCAGCCGGGTAACTAATATATTTATTAATGATAAAATTAATATTTTGATAAATTAATGGCCAATTTTAACTATCATGTATTTTTAACTATTTAGAAAACATCGGCGACCACGAGCCGTACAAATCTGCGGAATCCATCCACGCCTACGTAATAAATAATAGAGATAATGTATTAACAAAATTAATACAATATAGAATCAAAAAAGAAGAAGAAGAAGAAGAAAGAGTAAGTAAATAAAAATTTAGTTCTAAATTTAATAATTAATAATTGTTCTACCTATCGTGTTTCTACACTTTCTACCTATCGTAATAAATATTTTACAGATACTGTTTGACAAATCGCCCTGTATATATATAGATTGAAGATTAGAAGTTAATTTACTTTCCTTCTTCTTGCTTTTGTTTGGTTATAATTTATCATGGTAGCTTGATTAAACTAACCTAGTAAAATTAGTGTTATTTTGCATATTTAGTTAGATTTAGTTTATTGATTGCTTATATTTACGCGAAACGTCGGTGGATCGCGATCGGTAGAAATTATCATTTCATTATTATTTCATATACATTTGTAAATTTATGCGACTCACCAATTGGTGCTGCCATCGTTCATCCACCGACGGCAGCAATTCCCCAGAGGGAGCAAGTACTCGCTCGCGGCACGTTACAGGACCGCGAGCCCTCACTCATCGTCAGACACTCTCATCGCTAAGAAGCTCTCGAACGCACATCGAAGCTTTCGGGACGTCCGACCGCGCTCTCCCCCCTCTTGAAGACCGATCACTCGCCTGCCTCGCTTTGTGCCTGCTTGTGCCTGTTGTGCCTGCTTTTGCTTTTGATTTGCTATTCTGCGGATTCCGCTGCTCTAGCTGTGGATGCTGAATGCTGCATGCCGAACCAGACGAGACGCGGATCTAACGGCCACGGGACAGGACGAGAATCGGCGGACTTCGCCAGGAGACGACGAACAGACCGAACGGTGAGTCGCTTTGCACAGTTTCGTTCGCTGCATGCGCATTTTGCTACTCGTTTTTTTTTTCTCGCTTATCGCAACTTAGTCGTGAGGGGATTGTAATTGCCCCCCTCTGGTCCTTCGAGCAACTATTAGAAAATCTCGCCTCCGGGGATAGTCGATACCCCCCCGCTCACTTTTCTTACATATCAAATCTCGTAACTCGGATTTTTATAATAGCTGTCATCGCCGAGTCATGCCAAAACCACTGCTTTCGGGAATCCGGGTAAAATTCAATAAAACCAGAGATTAATTCTGGCTCTGCCACGGGGACCTCTAATTTTCAACGGGAATACTACCAAACCGACGAAAAACAATTCCCTACTATGAGGCTCGTAACTAAATCATGTACTTGTTATTCATTACCCATTAAATACTAAGAACCCTGCTGCAAAAAGGCACGAGAATCTCAGATCTTTCGGATTATCTCCCGACGGTCATTTCGGCAGTGAAACAAAAATGACAATTACAGTTCTTCAAAACATTGCATAATGCAAAAATTATGCAATTTTTTAATACATTCGCAAAAAAAAATATTCTTCCATTATTAAGAGAGAGATATACCTTTTCCTTCCGTAATAAAGATGTATATCCATCACCAACATATACATTATACATATATCTTATTAAGGAATAAATACCAACACTCATGGATAGAATAAATCTTAAGAATAAGTAGCTACAAAAAATATATTTAATAAAATGATTTAATAATTGAAGGTCTCCATATACAAAGGAATGTAAATCGACTTACATCACTATTTTCGTTTGTTGCAAAAAGAATATTAGTAAATTTAATACCTTATGAGTTTGATTGGCAACGAAAAACGCGTTAAAAAAGCAACCACCCTCCATAAGTACAGTTACCACAAATTGTGTAGCTTCGAGGGCAAAAATTTGCTCAAAAATGGTGTTAAACACTCAAATAACGTATTCTATTTTTTTTGTTGCAGAAATGGCGTTAAGAGCAATTACCCTACCTATTTTTAAGAAAATTAGGCTATTCTACACGAGTGTGCATAAGGGCAATATTGCTCATAAATCGAAACATCCAATCGAAAATGAAAACTTAAAAAATATTATAAGAAAATATAAAAACGCATCTAATTTTCAACGGAAATGCTACCAAGCCGACGAAAAACAATTCCCTACGATGAGGGTCGTAACTAAATCATATACTTGTCATTCACTACCCATTGAATACTGAGAACCCTGCTGCAGGAAGGAACGAGAATCTCAGATCTTTCGGATTATCTCCCGACAACGGTCATTTTGGCAGTGAAACAACAATGACAATCACAGTTCTTCAAAACATTGCATAATGCAAAAATTATGCAATCTTTTAATACATTCGCGAAAGAAAATATTCTTCCATTATTAAGAGAGAGATACACTTTTTCCTTCAGTAATAAAGATGTATATCCATTACCAACATATACATTATACATATATCTTGTTAAGGAATAAATACCAACACTCATGGATAGAACAAATCTTAAAAATAAGTAGCTACAAAAAATATATTTAATAAAATGATTTAATAATTGAAGGTCTCCATATACAAGGGAATGTAAATCGACTTACATGCCTATTTTCGTTTGTTGCAAAAAGAATATTAGTAAATTTAATACCTTATGAGTTTGATTGGAAACGAAAAACGCGTTAAAAAAGCAACCACACTCCTTAAGTGCAGTTACCACAAATTGTGTAGCTTCGAGGGCAAAAATTTGGTCAAAAATGGTGTTAAACACTCAAATAACGTATTCTATTTTTTTTGTTGCAGAAATGGCGCTAAGAAACATTACCCTACCTATTATCAAAAAAATCAGGCTATTCTGCACGAGTGTGCATAAGGGCGATATTAAATATCTAATCAAAAATAAAAACGAGAAAAAATTAAGAAATATTATTCGTAATTATGAAAATGGATTTTTGTTTTTAGAGCGGAGAGAGCAAGTTAGGTTAATTATTTAAAAATTGAAGAAGAGCGAATTAATAAAAGAAATCAGAAAAAAGGACGAACCAGTACTAAATACGTTTATAAGAATATGCGATAAACCACACATATATTAAAAAAAAAAAAACATTCGCAAAATAGAGGTATTAAAAAACGATTTAAAAAATTCGGGCATAAATTTGGAAGAGTTTATTGATAAAGATTTTTATACAATAAAGGAAGTAGGAAACCGTTTGGCGCACCCAACGGTGGACAAACACTATGAATTATTAAAAAATTCATGGATAGAATAAATCTTAAGAATAAGTAGCTACAAAAAATATATTTAATAAAATGATTTAATAATTGAAGGTCTCCATATACAAAGGAATGTAAATGGACTTACATCCCTATTTTCGTTTGTTGCAAAAAGAATATTAGTAAATTTAATACCTTATGAGTTTGATTGGCAAACGAAAAACGCGTTAAAAAAGCAACCACCCTCTTTAAGTGCAGTTACCACAAATTGTGTAGCTTCGAGGGCAAAAATTTGGTCAAAAATGGTGTTAAACACTCAAATAACGTATTCTATTTTTTTTGTTGCAGAAAGAGCGCTAAGAGCAATTACCCTACCTATATTTAAGAAAATTAGGCTATTCTGCACGAGTGTGCATAAAGGCGATGTTGCTCATAAATCGAAACATCCAATCGAAAATGAAAACTTAAAAAATATTATAAGAAAATATAAAAACGCATCTAATTTTCAACGGAAATGCTACCAAGCCGACGAGAAACAATTCCCTACGATGAGGGTCGTAACTAAATCATATACTTGTCATTCATTACCCATTGAATACTGAGAACCCTGCTGCAGGAAGGAACGAGAATCTCAGATCTTTCGGATTATCTCCCGACAACGGTCATTTTGGCAGTGAAACAACAATGACAATCACAGTTCTTCAAAACATTGCATAATGCAAAAATTATGCAATCTTTTAATACATTCGCGAAAGAAAATATTCTTCCATTATTAAGAGAGAGATACACTTTTTCCTTCCGTAATAATGATGTATATCCATTACCAACATATACATTATACATATATCTTGTTAAGGAATAAATACCAACACTCATGGATAGAACAAATCTTAAGAATAAGTAGCTACAAAAAATATATTTAATAAAATGATTTAATAATTGAAGGTCTCCATATACAAGGGAATGTAAATCGACTTACATCCCTATTTTCGTTTGTTGCAAAAAGAATATTAGTAAATTTAATACCTTATGAGTTTGATTGGAAACGAAAAACGCGTTAAAAAAGCAACCACCCTACTTAAGTGCAGTTACCACAAATTGTGTAGCTTCGAGGGCAAAAATTTGGTCAAAAATGGTGTCAAACACTCAAATAACGTATTCTATTTTTTTTGTTGCAAAAATGGCGCTAAGAAACATTACCCTACCTATTATCAAAAAAATCAGGCTATTCTGCACGAGTGTGCATAAGGGCGATATTAAATATCTAATCGAAAATAAAAACGAGAAAAAATTAAGAAATATTATTCGTAATTATGAAAATGGATTTTTGTTTTTAGAGCGGAGAGAGCAAGTTAGGTTAATTGTTTAAAAATTGAAGAAGAGCGAATTAATAAAAGAAATCAGAAAAAAGGACGAACCAGTACTAAATACTTTTATAAGAATATGCGATAAACCACACATATATTAAAAAAAAAAAAAAACATTCGCAAAATAGAGGTATTAAAAAACGATTTAAAAAATTCGGGCATAAATTTGGAAGAGTTTATTGATAAAGATTTTTATACAATAAAAGAAGTAGGAAACCGTTTGGCGCACCCAACGGTGGACAAACACTATGAATTATTAAAAAATTCATGGATAGAATAAATCTTAAGAATAAGTAGCTACAAAAAATATATTTAATAAAATGATTTAATAATTGAAGGTCTCCATATACAAAGGAATGTAAATGGACTTACATCCCTATTTTCGTTTGTTGCAAAAAGAATATTAGTAAATTTAATACCTTATGAGTTTGATTGGCAAACGAAAAACGAGTTAAAAAAGCAACCACCCTCCTTAAGTGCAGTTACCACAAATTGTGTAGCTTCGAGGGCAAAAATTTGGTCAAAAATGGTGTTAAACACTCAAATAACGTATTCTATTTTTTTTGTTGCAGAAAGAGCGCTAAGAGCAATTACCCTACCTATATTTGAGAAAATTAGGCTATTCTGCACGAGTGTGCATAAAGGCGATATTGCTCATAAATCGAAACATTCAATCGAAAATGAAAACTTAAAAAATATTATAAGAAAATATAAAAACGCATCTAATTTTCAACGGAAATGCTACCAAGCCGACGAGAAACAATTCCCTACGATGAGGGTCGTAACTAAATCATATACTTGTCATTCATTACCCATTGAATACTGAGAACCCTGCTGCAGGAAGGAACGAGAATCTCAGATCTTTCGGATTATCTCCCGACAACGGTCATTTTGGCAGTGAAACAACAATGACAATCACAGTTCTTCAAAACATTGCATAATGCAAAAATTATGCAATCTTTTAATACATTCGCGAAAGAAAATATTCTTCCATTATTAAGAGAGAGATACACTTTTTCCTTCCTTAATAATGATGTATATCCATTACCAACATATACATTATACATATATCTTGTTAAGGAATAAATACCAACACTCATGGATAGAACAAATCTTAAGAATAAGTAGCTACAAAAAATATATTTAATAAAATGATTTAATAATTGAAGGTCTCCATATACAAGGGAATGTAAATCGACTTACATCCCTATTTTCGTTTGTTGCAAAAAGAATATTAGTAAATTTAATACCTTATGAGTTTGATTGGAAACGAAAAACGCGTTAAAAAAGCAACCACCCTACTTAAGTGCAGTTACCACAAATTGTGTAGCTTCGAGGGCAAAAATTTGGTCAAAAATGGTGTTAAACACTCAAATAACGTATTCTATTTTTTTTGTTGCAAAAATGGCGCTAAGAAACATTACCCTACCTATTATCAAAAAAGTCAGGCTATTCTGCACGAGTGTGCATAAGGGCGATATTAAATATCTAATCGAAAATAAAAACGAGAAAAAATTAAGAAATATTATTCGTAATTATGAAAATGGATTTTTGTTTTTAGAGCGGAGAGAGCAAGTTAGGTTAATTGTTTAAAAATTGAAGAAGAGCGAATTAATAAAAGAAATCAGAAAAAAGGACGAACTAGTACTAAATACGTTTATAAGAATATGCGATAAACCACACATATAATAAAAAAAAAAAAACATTCGCAAAATAGAGGTATTAAAAAACGATTTAAAAAATTCGGGCATAAATTTGGAAGAGTTTATTGATAAAGATTTTTATACAATAAAGGAAGTAGGAAACCGTTTGGCGCACCCAACGGTGGACAAACACTATGAATTATTAAAAAATTCATGGATAGAATAAATCTTAAGAATAAGTAGCTACAAAAAATCTATTTAATAAAATGATTTAATAATTGAAGGTCTCCATATACAAGTGTAGGATCTGTTTCGCGACCGATCGGTAACTGCGTTCGCGTCGCGTTGATTGCTCCGATTGGTGGGGAGTCTCGAGCAAGCAGTCACCGGAGTAAGACGTATGAGAAAAGCTCCGTGTTCGTGAGTGAGTCGCGATCGGGAATCGAAAACGAGTTAAGAGTCACGAGTGCATACGAGTCGCGTTCGCCCACGATATGTGCACACGAGAGACGAGAGACTATGCGAGTGCTCGAGACGGTTATAGTCAAAGAATCGGAATACAGACATTACAGCGAACATTTTGTTAACCTGCATTTAACCCGCCTTATCAATAAATTAAATTATTTGTACACGCCAATATAATCATAACTCATACAATTATTCTCCCGACTCCAGTAATTTTATTTGATCCTACAAATTTGGGGGCTCAGTCCGAGATCTGAGAGAGCCGTTAACGAAGAATCGAGAACAGTTTCGAAGTGACACGTGAACAGTTTCGGAGTGACGCGTGAACAGTGCTCCGGGCAAGGTGGTAGCGTGAAATAAACACGAAAAGTGCGTGCGTGTATGCTAGCCCGGCAAGGACATTGAACATTGTCAATAGTTGAACAGTTCTGCGTGCGGAAAATAATATCGATCAATATGAAGGACCCGAATATGTATTCTGTATATACGGTGACTGCGCTGAAAGAGATGTTGGAGAAACGTGGTCTCTCCACGGCGGGGTCGAAAGCAGAGTTAATCAGCCGTATAATGGAGGCCGATCCGAACGGAGAGTGGTTGCACGACGATGGCAATGAGTCCGGCAACGGTCTTGACGAGGCAACTGCTATAAAAGAAGGTACCTCACGAACAAACGCATCAGGTATGCAACAAAATTCTATCATTCAGCAATTAGAAGTCGAACTGTACCGAAGGGAGAAAGAGGTGGCGGAGCGTGAATTAGAGTTAGTGCGACGCGAGTTGGAGTTGATGCGGCAGAGTCAGAGAGAGCGTACGACCGGTAGCGAGGATCGCCGGCGCGTTATAAACGATGACGACAATACGCGGAATCGACCCGTACAGACAAAGATAAACGTAGTAGCTATCGCGGACTTGCTCGGTTGTTTTGATGGTAAATCGACGAATTATGATATATGGGAGAAGCAAGTTCGATTGTTGAAGACTACTTATCGGTTGGAAGACGATTCGGCGAGATTACTAATCGGCATGCGGTTGAAGGGTAGAGCGTTGGAGTGGCTACATTCTAAACCCGAATACGTGGGGATGCCGTTTGACACACTTCTCGGTGAATTACGGGGCATGTTTCAGCATCGCCAGACTAAGGTGACCAGGAGAAAGAGATTTGAGGAGCGTACGTGGAAGAGGGAAGAGTCATTCCATGAGTATTTGCACGAGAAGGTCATCATGGGAAATTGCGTTCCGATCGACGACGATGAGATGCTCGAGTATGTTATCGACGGTATACCGGATGAGGCGCTTCGAAACCAGGCGCGTATACAAGGATTCGAGACAGTGGACGTGCTTTTGAGGGCCTTTGAGAAGGTAACTTTTCGAGAACGAGGTACGTTAAATTCGGCGAAATATGATAGAAATAACGGCTATCAGAATAAAGGAGAGAAGAAGGAGAAAACTAACGGCGAGAAGAAAAAGCATGTAACGAGTGCCATGCGTTGTCATAATTGTGGCATGCGAGACCATATGGGAGTTGATTGTCCAACTAAAGAGCAGGGTGTAAAATGTTTCGGATGCAATGAACGCGGACATATTGCTTCGAAATGTCCTAAAAAAACGGGAACCACGAAAAGAAGTTACGTCGCGGCGCGTTCTGCGAATCAGAAATACGTCAAGGATGTCTTAATTCATGGACAGCAAATAAAAGCTTTAATAGATTCCGGGAGTGACCTTACTTTAATACGCGCGGACGAATACGCGAAGCTAGGCTCGCCATGTTTTCAGTCAGGAGGAATGCGATTCCGTGGCATAGGATCCGACAATAACATGACCCTGGGAGAATTTCAGACCGAAATCGTTGTTGACGGACATTCTTATCCTATACGCGTACACGTAATCTCGAATACTCTGTTTCAGCACCAAATGTTAATAGGAACTGACTTCATAAATACTGTCGAGGTCAACATCAGAGCAGGAGAAATCTCTATCAGTCCATTGCGATTGGAATGCAACGTCGAGGACTCAGTGCCGGAAATATTCAAGATAGATCTGACTGATGAGGAGAGCCGAGAGACGTGTCGGGTGGATCTCACTTCGGTAGAGGATGCCAAGCAGCGAAGGATGCTGCGACAACTTATCGAAAATTACACGCCCAATAAAATACACGAAACCGATATTAAAATGAAGCTTATTTTAAAGGATGAAGAGCCAGTTTATTAGTCAGCGAGGAGGTTATCTCCATCGGAGAGGCAGATGGTCAATGTGCAGATCGACGAGTGGATCGCGAAGGGAATTATTCAACCATCAGTTTCGGATTACGCCAGCCCTGTGGTACTGGTCAAGAAGAAGGATGGAACGCATAGGCTATGTGTGGACTATCGTCTGTTGAACAAGAAAATTATTAAATATCGATATCCTTTACCATTAATAGAGGATCAGTTGGATTCGTTACAAGGTGCTCGAGTGTTCAGCACGCTCGATTTGAAGAATGGATTTTTCCATGTAAAGATGGACGAATCGAGTCGAAAGTACACGGCTTTCGTCGTGCCTGACGGCCAGTATGAGTTCCTGAGAGTTCCATTTGGCCTCTGTAATTCGCCAAGTGTGTTTCAGAGATACATCTATTCAATCTTTAAAGATCTGATACGCCGAGGCTTGGTTCGGGTTTACATGGACGACGTGATCATTCTGGCGGACAGTATCGAGGAAGCCATAGAGACTTAAGGAAGTTCTGGAAGTCGCGAGTAAAGCTGGACTTATTATAAATTGGAAGAAATGCTGTTTACTGCAGACTAGAGTCGAGTTTCTTGGTCATATCATCGAGGAGGGACGTGTGCGTCCGTCTGATCGTAAGACTGAAGCGGTACGGCGATTCCGCGAGCCTGCGGATATCAGCCGGGTGCAAAGTTTCTTGGGCTTGAGCGGCTATTTCAGGAAGTTTATTCCCGGATATTCCACAATAGCACGCCCATTATCGAATCTCCTGAGGAAAGGTGTGAAATTCTGCTTCGGCGCTGCAGAGAAGAACGCATTTATGCAATTGAAGACAATGCTGATCAAGAAGCCCGTGTTGAGCCTATACCGAATCGGAGCAGAGACGGAATTGCACACAGACGCTTTGACGCTCGGGTATGGTGCGATCCTACTCCAGAAGAATAATGAAGATGGCCTATTCCACCCTGTTTATTATGCCAGTGGCAAAACAACGCCCGCTGAGTCTAAGTATACAAGTTACGAGTTGGAGGTCTTGGCTATCATCAAAGCGTTAAAAAGGTTTCGCATTTATTTGTTGGGCATTGCTTTTAAAATAGTGACTGATTGTCGTGCCTTTACCCTTACCATGAATAAAAAGGACCTCTGTGTACGAGTTGCACGATGGGCGCTGCTTTTGGAGGAGTTCCAGTACAGCATAGAGCATCGTCCCGGAAGAAGTATGGAGCATCAGTCGCAATGCGCTCAGTCGCAACCCATTGCCCGTGTGCCTGGTGATCGACGAATCTGATGCGGGGGTGACAGCGAGACTTAGGAAGGCGCAAGAAGAAGATGACGGCGTGAGAAGACTTCACGATCTGGTTCTCCGCGGACAGGCCCAAGACTATATATTGCGAGGTAATCTGTTATTTCAAGAGTCTAATGGTGATTTACAACTTGTAGTTCCGAGGAAAATGCAAACCTAGATCATTCGACGAGCGCATGAACAAGGTCATTTCTCAGTGGGCAAGACTGAGAGCTTGGTAAAAACCGACTACTGGATTCCAAATCTCCGGAAGCGAGTTGAGGGGGTTGTACGTAACTGCGTTGCGTGCATCTTGGCTGAGAGGAAACAAGGAAAGCAGGAGTGTTTCCTGCACCCGATTGAGAAGGGAAGTGTCCCTTTAGATACTTTGCATATTGATCATCTCGGACCACTAACCTCGACAAAGAAGTCTTATAAACATATATTCGTAGTCGTTGACGCTTTTTCTAAATTTTCATGGTTATATACTACAAGGTCTACGAGCACACAGGAGGTGTTGGCGTGTCTAAGGAAGCAGGCAGCGGTTTTTTTGCAACCCACGTCGGATTATTTCAGATCGAGGCACGGCTTTTACATCGAACGAGTTCAAGGAATATTGTCGCATGGAGAGTATCGAGCACGTGCTGATCACGACAGGAGTGCCGAGAGGGAACGGACAGGTAGAACGGATCAACAGGACACTTATACCGTTGTTGACTAAATTAGCAGCTCCAAAACCTAGCGAGTGGTACAAGTATGTCGAAGTAGCTCAACAATACCTAAACACTGTACCTCGTAGAAGTATCGGCACATCTCCTTTCCATGTATTTTTTGGAACGCATCCACGACTGAAGGATCATCCGGAAATTGGAGAAATATTAGAGAAGGAATGGATCGAATCTTTTCAAGATGCTCGAGATGAATTGCGGTCTGAAGCAAAGGAGAAGATAGCGAAAGTACAGCAAGAAAACAAGCGAATTTTCGATAAAATGAGGAAAAAGAGCAGAAGTTATCAGGAAGGCGATTTGGTGGCCATTAAGCGTACACAGCAAGGCCCAGGAATGAAATTCGCTGATAAGTATTTGGGACCATACGAGGTCACTAGAGTTATGCGAAATCAACGCTACTCTGTTCGGAAGATTGGTGAAGGCGAAGGTCCCGCTCAGACGACGACATCTGCTGACTTCATGAAGCCGTGGGTCAATGAGAACAGTGATGACTCCTCCGAAGATGAAGATGATTTTGAGTAACGACTTCTCCGAAGATGAAGATGATTTTGAGTAACGACTTCCCCGAAGATGAAGATGATTTTGAGTAACGACTTCTCCGAAGATGAAGATGTTTTGGGCGACGACTTTACTGAAGATAAAAATTATTATGTGACGACTCCTCCGAGGACGAAGATGATTCCAACTGAAGACATTCGAGGGCGAATGTAATATCAGGAATGGCCAAGTGTAGGATCTGTTTCGCGACCGATCGGTAACTGCGTGCGCGTCGCGTTGATTGCTCCGATCGGTGGGGAGTCTCGAGCAAGCAGTCACCGGAGTAAGACGTATGAGAAAAGCTCCGTGTTCGTGAGTGAGTCGCGATCGGGAATCAAAAACGAGTTAAGAGTCACGAGTGCATACGAGTCGCGTTCGCCCACGATATGTGCACACGAGAGACGAGAGACTATGCGAGTGCTCGAGACGGTTATAGTCAAAGAATCGGAATACAGACATTACAGCGAACATTTTGTTAACCTGCATTTAACCCGCCTTATCAATAAATTAAATTATTTGTACACGCCAATATAATCATAACTCATACAATTATTCTCCCGACTCCAGTAATTATATTTGATCCTACACAAGGGAATGTAAATCGACTTACATCCCCATTTTCGTTTGTTGCAAAAAGAATATTAGTAAATTTAATACCTTATGAGTTTGATTGGAAACGAAAAACGCGTTAAAAAAGCAACCACCCGCCTTAAGTGCAGTTACCACAAATTGTGTAGCTTCGAGGGCAAAAATTTGGTCAAAAATGGTGTTAAACACTCACATAACGTATTCCATTTTTTTTTTTTGCAGAAATGGCGCTAAGAAACATTACCCTACCTATTATCAAAAAAATCAGGCTATTCTGCACGAGTGTGCATAAGGGCGATATTAAATATCTAATCAAAAATAAAAACGAGAAAAAATTAAGAAATATTATTCGTAATTATGAAAATGGATTTTTGTTTTTAGAGCGAAGAGAGCAAGTTAGGTTAATTGTTTAAAAATTGAAGAATAGCGAATTAATAAAAGAAATCAGAAAAAAGGACGAACCAGTACTAAATACGTTTATAGGAATATGCGATAAACCACACATATATTAAAAAAAAAAACATTCGCAAAATAGAGGTATTAAAAAACGATTTAAAAAATTCGGGCATAAATTTGGAAGAGTTTATTGATAAAGATTTTTATACAATAAAGGAAGTAGGAAACCGTTTGGCGCACCCAACGGTGGACAAACACTATGAATTATTAAAAAATTCATGGATAGAATAAATCTTAAGAATAAGTAGCTACAAAAAATATATTTAATAAAATGATTTAATAATTGAAGGTCTCCATATACAAAGGAATGTAAATCGACTTACATCCCTATTTTCGTTTGTTGCAAAAAAAATATTAGTAAATTTAATACCTTATGAGTTTGATTGGCAAACAAAAAACGCGTTAAAAAAGCAACCACCCTCCTTAAGTGCAGTTACCACAAATTGTGTAGCTTCGAGGGCAAAAATTTGGTCAAAAATGGTGTTAAACACTCAAATAACGTATTCTATTTTTTTTGTTGCAGAAAGAGCGCTAAGAGCAATTACCCTACCTATATTTGAGAAAATTAGGCTATTCTGCACGAGTGTGCATAAGGGCGATATTGCTCATAAATCGAAACATCCAATCGAAAATAAAAACTTAAAAAATATTATAAGAAAATATAAAAACGCATCTAATTTTCAACGGAAATGCTACCAAGCCGACGAGAAACAATTCCCTACGATGAGGGTCGTAACTAAATCATATACTTGTCATTCATTACCCATTGAATACCGAGAACCCTGCTGCAGGAAGGAACGAGAATCTCAGATCTTTCGGATTATCTCCCGACAACGGTCATTTTGGCAGTGAAACAACAATGACAATCACAGTTCTTCAAAACATTGCATAATGCAAAAATTATGCAATCTTTTAATACATTCGCGAAAGAAAATATTCTTCCATTATTAAGAGAGAGATACACTTTTTCCTTCCGTAATAAAGATTGTCACGGCTTTTTGCACGCGGGCGCAAGCCGGATCAAAAGGGGACGGTAGAGAGTCAGGTGTCGGGCCTCTCAAATGGGTCCCTCGCACGAAATCTCTTGACTCGCGATATAAACCATTGGGCGCCAGACGCGGCAAACCGCGTCCACTAAATACAACGATCCTCAAATAATCTATCACGACAACTCGAATGCTTCAATTCGCAAAAACTCGCCAAACGCAATTACTGAATCACGAAAGCTTAACGGAATTATTCGTGCGAAGGCCGACCAGCTCGACCTAACGGTAGAGGGGCAGGGCAAGGCAGGGCAGCTTAAGAGGACGACGGGATGACGGCCAAATAATTCGTTACACAGTAGAATATAATAAAAATAGATGATCGTTTATTACTAAGATCTGGTAATGAGATTAGTGAAACAGTTGTATAATAATGGCAATTTTAATAATAACTTTTAAATTGATCCGTGGGATAAGAACATTGTTGAATGAGGCAATCGCCCCCGCCTATCGAACTGTAATCAAGTTCGTTTACAAAAACTAAAGAAAGAAACGATGAATAATGAAGCGGAGTAATAACACACGCGAATATTAATTGAGACAAGCTCGAAACGCGAGTAATGCGCGGCACGCGTAGTGTAAAATCAGACGGAAAATATCTTGGAATTTATTAAAGTATTGATGGACTGAATTATAATGTTCTCGGGATTGTTGCGGAACAAACCAAAAAAAAAGAACTAAACAGTGAGATCTAAATGACATTCGCGATATCTCTCGCAATCAAAATAATTCGGCAAATAATACAATTAATAACGCCACCAACGTCGACGATCAAGTATAATTTCTGCGTGCGCCAAACGGGGCACGACCACGTTCTCTTGCGAGATTAACTCGCCCAAGAAACAGATAATCACGCTGGGATCGCAATAAATCGCTATCAATTAGCCTCGGAGATTCAACTCCGGTCTACTAGGTTCTGTTCTGTCGTCAGTGGTTTTTACGCCGTGTCGGCGTGAGCTCTTCGCACGCGCGACGCAATTACGGGCGCAATAGAGCACGCAAATCAGCAAAATATTCCGTACTTAACCATAACGCGAGAAAGGTTCCGGATAAGGCGAACGATAGTAAAGATAACGCCACGCATAAACCAGGGTAACGCAAAGTTAATATTCCGACTCAACCAATACCTCTGAATAATATCCGACGCAAATCTAATACAAAACATCGACGCGAGTAATAACGCAAAACTAATACGCGGCAGCGGAAAACGCACACATAATAACGTTAATATCGCAATTAATAATTATCGCCATTAAAATCGCCAATAATAATACTAAATAATGTAGCAAATAATAACACACTAATGTGGGAAATACTCCAAAGAACGCGAGATAATATTCGGACGCGACTCTGATACGCGAGAATATCGAACGCGAACAATAGCGCAAAACAAATACGCGGCAGCGAGGAACACAAGATACTAGAAAGACGATATAAACAGTAACGCGGAAGAATATCGCAAATAATAACGCGAAGAAAGATCGCAAATAATAACGCGAAAGAAGATCGCGCATAATAACGCGAAAGAAGATCGCGAAATACGATCGCAAACAATAACGTTAAATGATTACAACTAATAACGCGAGATCCTATTACGAATAATAATGTCGAATATTATCGCAACTTGTAACGCAAACTAATATCTCTAACGATTACGCAAAATAATCTCATAATTAATAACGCTGAATAATAGTGACTAATAACGTAAAAGAATCTCACACACAATAACGCGAAATAATATCGCGACTACTAACGCATAATAATAACACGAATAAGTAACGCAAAATAACAACACAAGCAATGACGCGAAATAATACAGCGACTAATAACGCAAAATAATCACAAATAATAACGCGAGATAATATCACGACGAACGCAATATAATATCGCGAAACGATATCGCAAGTAATACGAATACGCAGCGAACAACACGCAAAAACACGCGGTATGCGGGCGCGACGTGACTCGCACGCGGGGCGCGGCGGCGGAGGCGCGAGCGCGAACGCGGGTACGACTCGGGACGGCACTACGCAATCGAAAACGCCAAAAAGGGTCGAACTCTAACGGAACGCGAGCAAATACGAGTCCACGTCACACTCAACGCGCACTCAAAGTCGGTCGTAAGAACGCCGGACTTCACCCGGTACGCGAGCAGATACGAAGTTACGCCACACTCAACGCGAACCCGAGGACGTACACCATACACGAATCTAATACGCGGCCACTCCCGTATGTCGTCCGCGCGAACGCGAGGCCTCGTCCTTCGACCCCGCCGAAGGTCGCCGCACACGCCCGCGATCACGATCTCCAAGGGGGGGTCGTTACGCGACGCGAATCCACGATGCCCTAATCCCGCACACACAAAGCTCGCGCGATCGCCAAGGGGGCCCTCCGCGCTCGATGCCGATCGCTACCGCGTAATCACCAATTATTTGCTACGCCGTGCACGGCGAGCGGACACCAAAATTCACGAAAGCGGCACTAACGCGAGTCGGCACGAAACGCGAACGCGACCCGACGGCTTTTCCGTGGCTGCACACAAAATATTACTTTGGCAACCTCACCGGCACTCGCCTCGGCTTCGTCGACCGGATATCCTCCACGGGGCGTCTTCCTCGATCCCAAATTCGTCTCGGCAGGCACTTTTACACACGCACGACTTGACTTGGCGAGGGGGCGAACCGAAAGAGATCGTCCCTTCGGTCGCTCGATTGCGGATCGACGACGCGCCCCACCCCGGGGGGTGCGTACGTCGGTGGCGCGATAGCGCTGGCCAATCGGGATCGATCCCGCAAGTACGCCGCGACATTCGCGTAACGTAATCTCGCGTGATCCGTTGCGGGGTGTCTCGCGACTCCGCGATACCTAATCGATGGGGCGCTCGATGAAAGCGGGTCGGACGCCCCGGTTCACCTCACGGCATCTCCGCCGCGGGGACGTCCCTCCTCGTGACCTCCAGGTCGGAGTCGTAGCCATTTTGGCGGTTACGCCGCTTCACGGCGTAACGCCGTCTTGGCGGGGTCGTTCCGCCCTCCCGCATCCAGAGCGCCGGGACCGCTCCCGTTTTCACGCCGGGATCACGCGGTCGAAGTCTTGCCCCGCTTTCCCCTGTGCGTGGCCCGCGACGATCTTCCTTTCCGCACGGCCGAATTCCGGAGCGTCTTTCGCCCCTAGCACCGCTCCTCCTCCATGATGCCCGCAAGGTCGCTGCCGATGATGTTCTCGCCGGTGGATTCCGGCGAGGTGCCGCGATTACAGAAAATAATAAAAGAAACAAAAAAAAGATAATTAATACGCAATTAATTAACTACGAGGCCCCCTGGAGATTTCGCGTCGCTCTTCCGGCTCGCCCCCGAGCACAATTCCGCGCCCCGTGGCGGCGGCGGGGACGCTGCAACGCGCAGCGGAGCTGTCACGTCACAAGATGTATATCCATTACCAACATATACATTATACATATATCTTGTTAAGGAATAAATACCAACACTCATGGATAGAACAAATCTTAAGAATAAGTAGCTACAAAAAATATATTTAATAAAATGATTTAATAATTGAAGGTCTCCATATACAAGGGAATGTAAATCGACTTACATCCCTATTTTCGTTTGTTGCAAAAAGAATATTAGTAAATTTAATACCTTATGAGTTTGATTGGAAACGAAAAACGCGTTAAAAAAGCAACCACCCTCCTTAAGTGCAGTTACCACAAATTGTGTAGCTTCGAGGGCAAAAATTTGGTCAAAAATGGTGTTAAACACTCAAATAACGTATTCTATTTTTTTTGTTACAGAAATGGCGCTAAGAAACATTACCCTACCTATTATCAAAAAAATCAGGCTATTCTGCACGAGTGTGCATAAGGGCGATATTAAATATCTAATCGAAAATAAAAACGAGAAAAAATTAAGAAATATTATTCGTAATTATGAAAATGGATTTTTGTTTTTAGAGCGGAGAGAGCAAGTTAGGTTAATTGTTTAAAAATTGAAGAAGAGCGAATTAATAAAAGAAATCAGAAAAAAGGACGAACCAGTACTAAATACGTTTATAAGAATATGCGATAAATCACACATATATTTAAAAAAAAAAAAAAAAAAAAAAAATTTGGTACGCATGGACATTCTATTTCGAAGTGAGCGACACTTGGTGGTAGCACACATACATATATTAAAATTATCTAAAAAAATTATTTTATAATATATATTATAAATGATAACAAAAAATAATTACAATGAATATGTATAAAAGAAGAGAGTATTGATAGTCCATAATAATAATAGCAATTATATACAACAAATTTAGTTGATTTTTTACCCGACATATAATTTCCACACAATTTTTCGGCAATCTGCAGCATGCTTTCAATCGTGTCTGAATCAAACGTTGCGATACTTTCACTTATAAATTCATTTCCGGCAAATACAGTTGTTTTTCTGACCTTTTTATGCTTTAATACACTTACAGCAAAAATAACTGTAAATACCTCATATAAGTGATTGGATACATTTGAAAAATTGAAATCAGTATACGTATTTTACTTAGTTTTAATTACATTTTTTAGTGTCAATTTCTTTTTTTCTCTTTCTATTATAGACAATGAACGCATTAAATGGTTCAAGAATCATTTCGAAGAACCAGAGAAACATACATTCGCAAAGTGCAAATCGTGTTTAAAATACATACCGTACGCTCCAGCAGATATGGTTCACCATTTTAATACATCATGTCCAAATCAAAAGGAGTAAGTACACATTTAAAAAAAACAAAAAAAAATCTTTTACGCAAAATCCTATAACAACTTTTATTTAATAACATATTAATTTAATGGAGGAGAGAGGAAATCTGGGAGCAGCAGAGGAAGTCGTTGGAAGACAGGATGAAAAAACTGGAGGACAAAGTCGGAAAAATCAATATGAGAGGACCGGATGAGCAGGATGGAAGCGAAGTAATAGATAAAATAAAAGAAATAGAAAGAAATATGGAAATGGCGGAGAGAAGAAGGAGGAAAAATAATATTGTCATCAAAGAGGCGGGTATAAGAAATGAGAAGGAAAGAAAAGAGAGTTATAAGAAGATGATGGATGAAGTAAATAAGCTAAAAATGGGCATAGAAGAATTACAGGAAATAGGAAACAGGGAAAATAAAATGACATTACTGAAATGCAAGAGCTGGAAAGACAAAAGGAGGGTGATGGCAAAGAAAAGGGAAATAGGAAAGAAATACGAAATTTTTATGGATGATGACCTCACCAGAGCGGAGAGGGTAGTGCAAAAGGAAATAAGGAAGGTAGCTAAAGAGGAAAGAGAGGCAGGGAAAAAAGTTACAATCAAGTATCAGAGATTGTGGGTGGATAACAGGGAGGTAAGTTGGAATGAGAGCAAAGGAAGATTGGAAGAGAGGAGTTACTTTCGGAAATAGAGACAAGGCGGAACATGAAAGTGAGGAGAACAATGAGGGTAGAAAGGCAGACAGAGGCGACACGGAAGTCAGAAGAGAGGAAAGGAGTGGAAGTAGGAAGAAGGGGAGGATGGTATTCTGGAATGTAGCAGGGCTAGAAAATAAGGATAAGGAGTTTTGGGAAGGGCTGAGGAAAGAGGATGTGATAGTTCTGATAGAGACGTGGATAGGAGAGAAGGAGTGGGAGAGAATTAGGGGAAGATTGCCAAAAGGGTACGAATGGGGAGTGCAATGGGCGAAGAGGATGAATAAAAAAGGGAGGGCGATAGGAGGGATGATAATGGGATTGAGAAAAGAGATAAAAGAGAAAGGAACGGAAATAGAGACAGAGAGGGAGGGGTTGATAGTGGGAAAGGCTAGGATAGGTGGTGAGAGTTGGAATATTGTAGGGGTATATGCAAAGAAAGAGGAAATGGAGGAAACACTACAGGAGTTGGGACATATAATGGAAAGAAAAGAGGAAGGGAGGTACACGATAATTGGGGGAAACTTCAATGCGAGGACGGGGCGGGAAGGTGGTAACATTGAGGAAGATGAGGGGGGAGGTCAGCTGGAAGGGGGAAGGAATTCGAGGGATAAAAAGACGGACAAAGAGGGGAGGATGCTGATAAATAGTATAGAGGAGAGAGGTTGGGAAATATTCAATGGGAATATAAGAGGAGACGAGGAGGGGGAATTCACCTTCACAGGAGGAAGAGGAAATACGGTGATCGACTACGTAATAGGAGAAGGAGAAGTAAGAGAGAAGATAGAGAGCATGACGGTGGGGGATAGGGTGGATTCGGACCATCATCCTTTGGAAATAGTGCTGAAAAGGGGGGGCGAGGAGGAAGGCACAGGAAGAGAGTGGAAGAAGAGAAGAAGGAGGGTATGGAGCGAGGAAGGAATAAAGGTGTTCATAGAAAAAATAGGAGAAGTTGGAGAAGGGGCGAAAGAGCTGAACATGGAATGGGGAGAAATGGAAACCAGAATACAAAATGCGATAAAGGGGGTAGAGGAGGAGTTGGAGGGAAACAAAGAGAAGGTGGGATGGTGGGACAAGGAGTGTCGAGAGGCGAAGAAAGATGTAAGAAGAAAATTAAGAAAGTGGAGGAAGGCAAAAGGAGAGGGCAACGTGTACAAATATAAAAGGAAGGAGTTTAAGGAGTTATGCAAGAGAAAGAAAGAAGAAGAGAATCTAAAATGGGAGAGGAAAGCAGAGGGGGCAAGGAGGGAGGCAGAGGTATGGGAGATAGTAAATAGAGAGAGAAGAAAAAGAAGGGGAATCGAGGAAGGGATAGAGGAGGAAGAATGGAAAGAGCATTTTATGAAGCTATTAGGTGGAGTGGAGAGGAAGGTGAGGATGGGGATGGAAGGAGGGAGAGAGGATAAGGAAGGAGAGGAGGAAGAAGGGATTAGTCTGGAGGAAATGAGAAGAGCGATAAGGAAGCTAAAGGACGGAAAGGCGATGGGAAGGGATGGGATACCAAGCGAGGTTTGGAAGCGAGGGGGGGAGGAGTTGGAAAATTGGGCGTGGAATTTCATCAACAGGATATGGAGAGGAGGAGGTTGGCCGGAAAACTGGATAGAAGGTATAATCGCACCGATTGTAAAGAAAGGGGAAGGAAAAAGGGCAGAGGAGTATAGAGGGGTGACGATAATGTCGTCGCTGTATAAAGTGTACACGGCCATCCTGGCGGAGAGACTGAGAGAGGAGATGGAAGGAAAGAGAATAATTCCGCAATACCAGACAGGGTTTAGGAAAGGAATGGGAACTATAGATAATATATATGTGCTGAACTACTTGGTGACCAGAAGGCTAGAGAAGAAGGGGGGAAAATTGTTAGCCTGTTTTGTGGATCTTAAGGCAGCCTTTGACTCGGTGGATAGAGGAATACTAATAAAAGTAATGAGAGAAAGGGGAATAAGAGAGGGGCTGGTGAGAAGGACGGAGGAGATACTAAGGGAGACGAGAAGCAGGGTAAGGGTAGGAGACAAAATGGGGGAAGAATTCTGGACAGTAAGGGGAGTAAGGCAGGGATGTCCGCTGAGCCCGCTGCTGTTCAATGTGATGCTAGCGGATATGGAGGAGAAAATGGGCAGAGTTAAATGGGGAGGGGTATTGTTAGGAGGTAAGAGGGTGTATACGCTGGCATACGCAGATGACGTAGTGCTAATTGCGGAGGAGGAGGATCATATGAGGAGCATGTTAGAAAGATTAGAAGGGTACTTAGGTAAGAAGAGATTGGAGCTGAACGTAGAGAAAACAAAAATAATGAGGTTTAAAAAAGGAGGAGGAAGGGATAGTAAGAGAAGATGGAGCTGGGAAGGGAAGGAATTAGGAGAGGTGAGGAAGTTTCGGTATTTAGGTTACGTGTTTCAAAGGAACGGAGGACAAAAAGCGCAAGTAAGGGAAAGGATCAAGAAGGCAGCGGCGGTGATGGGGAAGGTTTGGGGGATAGGGAAGAGAAGATTCGGGAAAGACTGGGGAAAAAGATTGTGGCTGTTCGATAGACTGGTGTGGACGGTGATGGGATACGGAGCTGAAATATGGGGATAGAGAGAGAGGGTAGGAATGGAAAGTCTGGAAGAAAGGTATATCAGATGGGTCTTAGGAGTGGACGGGAGAACGCCGTGGTATCTGGTGAGAGAAGAACTGCAGAGGGAGAAGTTAAGAGGGAGGGCGGGGTTAAGTGCATGGAGATTCGAGAAAAAGTTGGAGGAGGGTAAGGGAAGCGAGCTGGCGAGGGCATGCTGGGAGGAAGTGAAAGGAAGGGAGAAGGAAGGGAAAGCAGGCTCGAGCTGGGAGAGAGAGAGGGGAAGCTTCTTTGAGGACAGAGGAGTGGAGTTAAAAGAACTAGAAAGGCTGAGAGAAGAGGGTGACGAATGGTTTTATAAGATTGCCGGAGGAGACAAGGAGACACAAAGGAAGGAAAGAAGGGAGAAAATCGAGAAATCGGAATATAACAAATGGTACAAGGTGATAAAAGGAGAGGGTATTCCGAGATATTTAAAGAAAGGTTGGGGAGAGAGTAGATGGAGGAGGATAGCGAGGTTTAGATTAGGGAATGAGATGAGGGAGAGTAGGTACTGGGAGGGGGAAGAGAAGAAGAAATGTAGGCTGTGCGAATATAGGGAGGAAACGTGGGAGCATGTATGGGAAGAATGTAGAAATTGGAAATCAGGAAATGGGAGCTGGCAGGAAGCGGTGGGCTGGGTGCTGGATGAGGAGGAGGAAGGAGAGGAGTGGATGATGGAAATAGAGGAGGAAAGACTAGAAAAGGAAAAAGAACCGGAGGAGCAGGAAGAAAGAGGAAGGGTAGAGAGAAAAGGAGATAGGAGAGGCGGGTGATGGAGGGGGAGGGAAGGGGAATGAGAGAGCGGAGAGGAAAATAAGAGAATATGCATGTTTCAGATTTACTAGGATGGAGAGCATCGGGAGGATTATAGCAGAGGAGGTGGAGAAGATGGTAGAGGAAAAGGTAAAGAAGATGCTGAAGGAGAGGAAGGAGGAAGATAAAAGGAAAGAGGAAAGGCTAGAGAAACTGGAGGAGGAAGTAGGGAGATTGAAAAGGAAGATGGAAAGAATGGAGCAAAGTGGAGGTAAAAGGAAGAGGGAGGATAGCGAGGAGAAAGGAACAGGGAAGAAGAAATGGTGGGAGGGGGAGGGCAAAGGAGACGAGGAGGAGATGAGAAAGAGGAGTGTTATAATAAGGATCGAGAAAGAGAGATGGGAAGGAAAGGGGTCAAATTGGGGGAAGGTAAAGGAGCTCCTAACGGAGGGTCTGAAGGTGAAGGCGGAGGTCAAAGAGGTGAGAGTTGTGGGGCAGAGGGGGGATTGGATGACAATATTGGTAAGGCTGGGGAATGAGGAGGAGAAATGGAGGGTACTGGAGGCAAGGAGGAAGGCGGGGAATAGGGTGAGTATTAAGATAGATGAGGACACGTCGGTGGAGAGAAAGGATAGAGAAAGAGAGGAGAAAGAAAGGAGACTAGAAAGGAGAATGGAGGAAAGCAGGAGGACAGGGAGATCAGAGGAGGAGGAGATAGCAAGAGGAATGGAGGAGAAACTCCTCATGGACTCGGACGAGGACGGGGAGAGCAAAGAAGTGAGGTAGGACGAAAAGCGAGAAGCCGAGACAGGAAGGAGGGAGGCCGAGGGACGCAGTCGTGGAAGTAGAGGAGGGGCGAAGAGGGATACGGGGAGGGAGGGAAAAAGAAAATTGTGAGGTCGCATATGGCCAGGGCACGAAAAGGAAAGTTATAGTGTAAAAGGTTTGGGTACGTTCCTTACAAAAACGCCTTGTAAGCCCTACGGGGAGACACAATAAACAAATACTACTATTAATTTAATGAATGGCATTATTATTGCAGGAATACCGCCGATGCCGCCGCCGCGGCTGATGACCCCGTCGCCGCGGCCGACGTCGACGTCGACGTTGACCCCGTCGCCGCCGCCGCCGCCGCGGCCGACGTCGACGTCGACGTCGACCCCGTCGCCGCCGCCGCCGCCGCGGCCGACGTCGACGTTGACGTCGACCGCGGCGGCGGCGGCGGCGACGTCGACGTCAACGTCGACGTCGCGGTGACGCAAAAAGGAACTGGGAGAGGAAGACGGACGAGGCGCAAAGACTGCAGAGAGAGAGAACGCTTCTCTCTCTCTGGAATAACAAATACAGCCATACGACGTTTAGCACGTCGTGGAGGAGTGAGGCGCATCTCCGGCCTAATTTACCAGGAAACTAGAGAAGTATTAAAGGTGTACCTTGAAAATTTAATTCGTCAAGCGTCCATGTACACCATATATGGGCGCAGGACCACCATGTCAGCAGTAGACGTGATCTACGCCCTGAGGTGGCAGGGAAAAACCCTATACGGGTTTGACGGCTAAAGGTTGTCTTTTTACTTATTGATTCACTTAGCCAAATATTTTAATTTAAAAAGAAAAATTTAATATAATAACCTCGTATTTTTATTGCTTGAAAATTAATTTATTAATAACTTGGGTTTTTCTATCTTTCTTATCCATAATAAAAATTAGAAAAATAATTAATACCTATCATTAATAAAAATAGTTTTTATATGTTGGATATAATTAATTACAAACTGTTATTATTATTTTAGACATCAAAGCGGAAAATGTGACGTTAGACATGTTTGACAATCACTTTTGCAGCAGCTAAGTACATGTCTCATCTGAAAGCGGCTTATTATTAGGAATCGCGATGACTTAATCTAGAAATATATTGACTTAGGACTCTGTTAAAAATAACAGATGGTGTACTACGAAACGAACATATTTTATCATTCATGCACTTCTTATAGATTTAGGTCTGGTATTCACTCATCTTTTTCTTTGTTAACAAGATATGAATGCAATTGCCCTGACAATCACAGGACAAAAACATACAGTTTAACGAACGAAGTAGCAATAAATCCGACATATCGTCCAATAAAAATCTACGTGTTTTATTAAATGGGCAATGTTCGTTGTATTAAATTTAAGTTATGCATGTTTTTTGAGTAAGAGAATTAAATTTGAACAACATAATTTTTTAGACAAATATTAACAAATAATCTGTTAATAATCTGTTTATAATCTGTTAATCAAATTATTTGTAATGTAAAAACGTTAAATCAACAGTTATAATGAAATGTAATAACTATAATTAAATATGCGTATGTAGTTAAAATAACATTATTAACTTATATGTATATAAATTATTAAAATAATTATATATAATATAATTTCTATAAGTTAACAAGTAATATTTAATTATAGTAATGTGTAATTACTATATTTAAATATGTGTAGTTAAAATAACATTATTAACTTATATATATCAATTATTAAAATAATTATATATAATATTATTTCTCAATAATTGATATAAGTTAACAATGTTATTTTAACTACGCATATTTAATTATAGTAATTACATTTCATTATAACTGTTGAAATTTGTAAATATAATATCATAACACGTATCATATGATATACGATTTATTCTTAATTAATTAAAGGAAATACATAATAATGATTAAATACCTTATTTGTTATATCTCATCTGTCCATAAATATCAGTCAATAAAAATTCTTTGTGATTATGTTATATAAAAATTTTTTATACGTTATGAGACTTGATCATTAAAGAATTAAAAATGATACGCATATAAAAAATGATTTTTATTAATTTTCCTTGATCAGCGTTTGTCTTTAAAGAAATAGCGATAAGCCAGTTTCTACGTGGCACAGTGTATTTTAAGAAGATGCGAAATTAAAAGAGAAATGTACATTTTATTTGCAAATTGTATGATTTTCATACTTGTGTCATATAACTTTGCATACCTACTTATCTTTTTAGTTGGGGAGTAAATCATAGATGTTACGAGATTAAACCAATAGTGAAATTAAAAATTTTAATAATACAGATAAAGAAAGGGGGGAAAGAGAGAGAGAGAGAGAGAGAGACCGGACACTTTTATATTGTAAATTTATTTGAAATTATTGTCTCTCAAATAATCTATATTTTAATATTTTTTTTATCAGTATCAATACTTTCAACGTTTGATTTTAATATTAAAGTCAACATATAAAATGAAATTGTACAATTAATTCATTCTTTTGGCCTTGCGTTCCTTGCGACTTTATTCTCTGTGGAGTATTCTCGGTACTATCCTGCAACAAAAAATAATTTTTAGCATTGATATATATTCAAAATAAAGTATGTTGTAATAGTTAAACACAATAAGTTATAGTTTACTTACTGGATCTATAATAACGCAACTATCACTCTGTTCAAGGTTTATGGTATCTTCAAGTTTTTTAATACACTCGTTCATTACATTAGTTTTTTGTGCGGTATGATGCTCTTTATGCGCTTTTAATCTCTCGCGTTTGTCCACGGATGTTTTAGAATATGCGATAAACCACACATATATTAAAAATAAAAAACATTCGCAAAATAGAGGTATTAAAAAACAATTTAAAAAATTCGGGCATAAATTTGGAAGAGCTTATTGATAAAGATTTTTATACAATAGAGGAAGTAGGAAACCGTTTGGCGCACCCAACGGTGGACAAACAATATGAATTATTAAAAAATTCATGGATAGAATAAATCTTAAGAATAAGTAGCTACAAAAAATATATTTAATGAAATGATTTAATAATTGAAAGTCTCCATATACAAGGGAATGTAAATCGACTTACATCCCTATTTTCGTTTGTTGCAAAAAGAATATTAGTAAATTTAATACCTTATGAGTTTGATTGGCAACGAAAAACGCGTTAAAAAAGCAACCACCCTCCTTAAGTGCAGTTACCACAAATTTTGTAGCTTCGAGGGCAAAAATTTGGTCAAAAATGGTGTTAAACACCCAAATAACGTAGTCTATTTTTTTTGTTGCAGAAATGGCGCTAAGAAACATTACCCTACCTATTTTCAAAAAAATCAGGCTATTCTGCACGAGTGTGCATAAGGGCGATATTAAATATCTAATCGAAAATAGAAACGAGAAAAAATTAAGAAATATTATTCGTAATTATGAAAATGGATTTTTGTTTTTAGAGCGGAGAGAGCAAGTTAGGTTAATTATTTAAAAATTGAAGAAGAGCGAATTAATAAAAGAAATCAGAAAAAAGGACGAACCAGTATTAAATACGTTTATAGGAATATGCGATAAACCACACATATATTAAAAAAAAAAAAACATTTGCAAAATAGAGGTATTAAAAAACGATTTAAAAAATTCGGGCATAAATTTGGAAGAGTTTATTGATAAAGATTTTTATACAATAAAGGAAGTAGGAAACCGTTTGGCGCACCCAACGGTGGACAAACACTATGAATTATAAAAAAAATTATGGATAGAATAAATCTTAAGAATAAGTAGCTACAAAAAATATATTTAATAAAATGATTTAATAATTGAAGGTCTCCATATACAAAGGAATGTAAATGGACTTACATCCCTATTTTCGTTTGTTGCAAAAAAAATATTAGTAAATTTAATACCTTATGAGTTTGATTGGCAAACGAAAAACGCGTTAAAAAAGCAACCACCCTCCTTAAGTGCAGTTACCACAAATTGTGTAGCTTCGAGGGCAAAAATTTGGTCAAAAATGGTGTTAAACACTCAAATAACGTATTCTATTTTTTTTTTTGCAGAAAGGGCGCTAAGAGCAATTACCCTACCTATTTTTAAGAAAATTAGGCTATTCTGCACGAGTGTGCATAACGGCGATATTGCTCATAAATCGAAACATCCAATCGAAAATAAAAACTTAAAAAATATTATAAGAAAATATAAAAACGCATCTAATTTTCAACGGAAATGCTACCAAGCCGACGAGAAACAATTCCCTACGACGAGGGTCGTAACTAAATCATATACTTGTCATTCATTACCCATTGAATACTGAGAACCCTGCTGCAGGAAGGAACGAGAATCTCAGATCTTTCGGATTATCTCCCGACAACGGTCATTTTGGCAGTGAAACAACAATGACAATCACAGTTCTTCAAAACATTGCATAATGCAAAAATTATGCAATCTTTTAATACATTCGCGAAAGAAAATATTCTTCCATTATTAAGAGAGAGATACACTTTTTCCTTCCGTAATAAAGATGTATATCCATTACCAACATATACATTATACATATATCTTGTTAAGGAATAAATACCAACACTCATGGATAGAACAAATCTTAAGAATAAGTAGCTACAAAAAATATATTTAATAAAATGATTTAATAATTGAAGGTCTCCATATACAAGGGAATGTAAATCGACTTACATCCCTATTTTCGTTTGTTGCAAAAAGAATATTAGTAAATTTAATACCTTATGAGTTTGATTGGAAACGAAAAACGCGTTAAAAAAGCAACCACCCTCCTTAAGTGCAGTTACCACAAATTGTGTAGCTTCGAGGGCAAAAATTTGGTCAAAAATGGTGTTAGACACTCAAATAACGTATCCTATTTTTTTTGCTGCAGAAATGGCGCTAAGAAACATTACCCTACCTATTTTCAAAAAAATCAGGCTATTCTGCACGAGTGTGCATAAGGGCGATATTAAATATCTAATCGAAAATAAAAACGAGAAAAAATTAAGAAATATTATTCGTAATTATGAAAATGGATTTTTGTTTTTAGAGCGGAGAGAGCAAGTTAGGTTAATTATTTAAAAATTGAAGAAGAGCGAATTAATAAAAGAAATCAGAAAAAAGGACGAACCAGTACTAAATACGTTTATAAGAATATGCGATAAACCACACATATATTAAAAAAAAAAAAAACATTCGCAAAATAGAGGTATTAAAAAACGATTTAAAAGATTCGGGCATAAATTTGGACGAGTTTATTGATAAAGATTTTTATACAATAAAGGAAGTAGGAAACCGTTTGGCGCACCCAACGGTGGACAAACACTATGAATTATTAAAATATTCATGGATAGAATAAATCTTAAGAATAAGTAGCTACAAAAAATATATTTAATAAAATGATTTAATAATTGAAGGCCTCCATATACAAAGGAATGTAAATCGACTTACATCCCTATTTTCGTTTGTTGCAAAAAGAATATTAGTAAATTTAATACCTTATGAGTTTGATTGGCAAACGAAAAACGCGTTACCACCCTCCTTAAGTGCAGTTACCACAAATTGTGTAGCTTCGAGGGCAAAAATTTGGTCAAAAATGGTGTTAAACACTCAAATAACGTATTCTATTTTTTTTTTTGCAGAAAGGGCGCTAAGAGCAATTACCCTACCTATTTTTAAGAAAATTAGGCTATTCTGCACGAGTGTGCATAACGGCGATATTGCTCATAAATCGAAACATCCAATCGAAAATAAAAACTTAAAAAATATTATAAGAAAATATAAAAACGCATCTAATTTTCAACGGAAATGCTACCAAGCCGACGAGAAACAATTCCCTACGATGAGGGTCGTAACTAAATCATATACTTGTCATTCATTACCCATTGAATACTGAGAACCCTGCTGCAGGAAGGAACGAGAATCTCAGATCTTTCGGATTATCTCCCGACAACGGTCATTTTGGCAGTGAAACAACAATGACAATCACAGTTCTTCAAAACATTGCATAATGCAAAAATTATGCAATCTTTTAATACATTCGCGAAAGAAAATATTCTTCCATTATTAAGAGAGAGATACACTTTTTCCTTCCGTAATAAAGATGTATATCCATTACCAACATATACATTATACATATATCTTGTTAAGGAATAAATACCAACACTCATGGATAGAACAAATCTTAAGAATAAGTAGCTACAAAAAATATATTTAATAAAATGATTTAATAATTGAAGGTCTCCATATACAAGGGAATGTAAATCGACTTACATCCCTATTTTCGTTTGTTGCAAAAAGAATATTAGTAAATTTAATACCTTATGAGTTTGATTGGAAACGAAAAACGCGTTAAAAAAGCAACCACCCTCCTTAAGTGCAGTTACCACAAATTGTGTAGCTTCGAGGGCAAAAATTTGGTCAAAAATGGTGTTAAACACTCAAATAACGTATCCTATTTTTTTTTGCTGCAGAAATGGCGCTAAGAAACATTACCCTACCTATTTTCAAAAAAATCAGGCTATTCTGCACGAGTGTGCATAAGGGCGATATTAAATATCTAATCGAAAATAAAAACGAGAAAAAATTAAGAAATATTATTCGTAATTATGAAAATGGATTTTTGTTTTTAGAGCGGAGAGAGCAAGTTAGGTTAATTATTTAAAAATTGAAGAAGAGCGAATTAATAAAAGAAATCAGAAAAAAGGACGAACCAGTACTAAATACGTTTATAAGAATATGCGATAAACCACACATATATTAAAAAAAAAAAAACATTCGCAAAATAGAGGTATTAAAAAACGATTTAAAAGATTCGGGCATAAATTTGGACGAGTTTATTGATAAAGATTTTTATACAATAAAGGAAGTAGGAAACCGTTTGGCGCACCCAACGGTGGACAAACACTATGAATTATTAAAATATTCATGGATAGAATAAATCTTAAGAATAAGTAGCTACAAAAAATATATTTAATAAAATGATTTAATAATTGAAGGCCTCCATATACAAAGGAATGTAAATCGACTTACATCCCTATTTTCGTTTGTTGCAAAAAGAATATTAGTAAATTTAATACCTTATGAGTTTGATTGGCAAACGAAAAACGCGTTACCACCCTCCTTAAGTGCAGTTACCACAAATTGTGTAGCTTCGAGGGCAAAAATTTGGTCAAAAATGGTGTTAAACACTCAAATAACGTATTCTATTTTTTTTTGTTGCAGAAAGGGCGCTAAGAGCAATTACCCTACCTATTTTTAAGAAAATTAGGCTATTCTGTACGAGTGTGCATAAGGGCGATATTGCTCATAAATCGAAACATCCAATCGGAAATGAAAACTTAAAAAATATTATAAGAAAATATAAAAACGCATCTAATTTTCAACGGAAATGCTACCAAGCCGACGAGAAACAATTCCCTACGATGAGGGTCGTAACTAAATCATATACTTGTCATTCATTACCCATTGAATACTGAGAACCCTGCTGCAGGAAGGAACGAGAATCTCAGATCTTTCGGATTATCTCCCGACAACGGTCATTTTGGCAGTGAAACAACAATGACAATCACAGTTCTTCAAAACATTGCATAATGCAAAAATTATGCAATCTTTTAATACATTCGCGAAAGAAAATATTCTTCCATTATTAAGAGAGAGATACACTTTTTCCTTCCGTAATAAAGATGTATATCCATTACCAACATATACATTATACATATATCTTGTTAAGAAATAAATACCAACACTCATGGATAGAACAAATCTTAAGAATAAGTAGCTACAAAAAATATATTTAATAAAATGATTTAATAATTGAAGGTCTCCATATACAAGGGAATGTAAATCGACCTACATCCCTATTTTCGTTTGTTGCAAAAAAAATATTAGTAAATTTAATACCTTATAAGTTTTATTGGCAACGAAAAACGCGTTAAAAAAGCTCGCCAAAAACGTTTTTCAATTCTTGTAGCTTGACTCTTAGTTTCTTTGAGCAGTGCCTTTGAACGGACCTTCAGTGCCTTTAAACAGTGAACAAACATCAGCAAGATAGTCGCTGGATAGGCCGCTAAACGACGATATATTTTGTTGCTATATATATGTATACATATATATAGGAACAAAATTTTACATAATAATAACGTAAGAATATGGTACTCCCAAAGAAGTGTAAACAACAGCGAAAAAAACCTTTCAGTGTGCAGGTTTTCTCTTGTAACTGCCTGCACGCTTTTCCGTTATACTTATTTCAGTTTATACTTATTTCACAAGCAACAAATTCAAAATATGAATATTTCAGGAGCAACAAATTCAGACGATACGCTAGTATACCTTTAAGCAAGCAACAAATTTTTTTGGTACTTTACTCTTGTAAATGCCTGCACGCTGAAAGGTTTTTTATGCTGTTGTTTACACTTATCTTACGGACAACAAAATCGAGACTAGCATATTTTGTGAGCAACAAATTAGCAACAAACTCTTACGTTATTCAATCAAAGATTATTATATAAGACAAATAAGAGCAACACGCCGTTATTAAAGCGAGAGATTTAAAATTTAATATAAAATAATAAATTTTGAAATTTTTCGTGCATTTTGAATACACGAATTTTCAACCTCCTAAACTGCGTGCCTATTTTTTGTCGGACTTAAAACACAGTTTTCATGGTAGCATTAGAAAATCCCCTACCTCCCAATTATAATTATCCCAATTAAAGATGATATAGCGGAAATTAAAGAAAAGCAGGAGGACGGTTTGAATAAATTATTTGCAGAACTAAAAGATATAGAAGAATGTTTTCGAATAAAAAGATATATACCATTGTCGTAAGTATAATAAATTATTATATAATTATGTATTAAAAATACATACGTCTAACTTGAAAAAAAATTTCAGATTAGAGAATTTGTGTATCCTTGGTGGCACTGTCATGCAGGTATACAATTCATCCAAAATAATGCAGAGAATGATGATGAGAGGATGGACGAGTGATGGACTTTTTTCACGCGCGCGTTCTCCTCGCCTTCCCTATATAAGATATATATGTATAAAAATCCATCAATACGATTTAACTTTTTGATGCTAAGCATCTAAATTATTGTAAAGAATTCATTGCAAAACTTATTTTTCATAATATACTGGATGGTTCGGCAATAGCTGGACAACGGTCATTTTGACAGTGAAACAACAACGACAATCATCGATCTTCATATCATTGCATAATGAAAATTATGCAATTTTTCAATATAATCGGAGACGCGGCGACGGTAGAGGCCGATGGCCCCTGATGGGCGGCGGGCGTGAGAGGCGCCCGCCGACTTTGCCGACCACCTTCGACCACCCTCTGTTACCGCATAGGGGGTGGCCTCCAGTGGCCGGTGCTCCCTGGTCGGGGGACCCGCAGGGCACTCGAGGGGCGCCGCAGCCGTCACCCCCGAAGCAGGGACCCCCGCGTCAGCCGGAGCGGATGTTCGCCCTAACACCAAGGAGCAGACACTCAACTCTTTCCTCCTCTTGGTTTCCCTGACAAAAAGTCCGCCGCGAGTGTCCTGAAGGACGACGCGGATTGGACTACAGATGGGGACGTCCTCTTCTTTCTGCCGCTTCTCGCAACGCGGCAGATAAGGGAAAGATTCGGGTGGGGTGATCGACAGCGGCTGTGGTCGCTTTAAAAATTTCTTTTTAAACTGGTGCGGACTCCATCCTCAAAGGGGAACAGTCCCAGCACCTACCGGTGTACCCAGAGCGGACATCCAATTAATTATAAAAAAATAAGTTTCGCAATAAATTCTTTACAGTAATTTATTTGCTTAGCGTTAATAAGTTAAATTGTATTGATTTAATTAGGAGGGTAGGGGATTATGTAATGCTTCAATAAAAACTGTTTTTTAAATTTGATAAAAATCGCAGTTTAGGAGGTTGGAAATTCGTGTACTTGGAAATACACCAAAGATGTATAAATTTATTATTTTATAATAAATTTTAAATCTCTCGCTTTAATAACAACGTGTTGCTCTTATTTGACTTATAAGTATAATGATCCTCGATTGAATAACGTAAGAATTGTCTATCTATACTTATTATGCAAACAACAAATTTAGAATTTGAATATTTCAAGAGAAAAAAATTCAGAAGGTACGCTAATAGCAAATTTAAACAAGCAATAAATATTTTTTGGTAATTTACTCTTGTAACTTGTAACTGTTTGCACGCTGAGAGGTTTATTGCTGTTGTCTACACTTATTTTGCGAGCAATAAAATAGAGACTTACATATTTTGTGAGCAACAAGTTACGTTATTGTTATGTGGAATTTTGTTGCTATATATAATTGTTCCGCTAACTTAATCTTCCTTTAGCAAAACATCATATTTCTTTTTTAAACTTACAGAACAACAAATTTTTTTCTTTGGCAACTTTTTAGCAACAAATGAGCAACAAATAAAAATATTAGTTAGAATTAATTCTGCTCACTTTGTTCCGCTAACTTGTAAGACGTTCAGATCTTAATATTTAAATAACATTTATATTTTAATTGGTTTTTGTAATAAATTTTTTTTTTTTTAGTGACATAAATGATGATGTCTCTCCTTTTTCCCCAAAACTGCTGTTGTCATGCCATAGAAATGTAACATTAAACAAAATGTTTTTTTCTTATGTTTCTTTGCAACAATTAAAATAAATATTTTTATTTATTACAAAACATTCATAAAAGTTTCATAAAAAAACCAAAACGAATTTTTATAACACAAGTTTTTGTTATAATAATTTGACAGTTATATATATATACATATGTATATATATCTATCTAATAATCATTTTTCTCAAAATAAAGTTTTTTTAATTTACATCCCTTTGTACGAAAGCCTTCAATTAATCCTAAACTGGCAGAATTTACAATTTCAAGGTAATGGTTTTCTGTCAGAAACCAATAGTTAAAAAATGAAATATACCCGTTCGTAACCGCATGCAAATTTACCTATCATGTTTATTTTACAGATAGAACCGCCGATAAAACAGATAAAATCTCCTAGGTTCCAAGTGCCCATACCTTCCATTGTTGGACTTACTATGGACTTCGAGGCAATGGATAAAGAAGATAAAAAAGAATTTGAAAAAAATAGAGGAGAAAGACCAAGTTATTATAAAATTAAATAAAGACAACGAAAATAAAGATAAAACAATTTCTTATTTAAAAAAAAATTTGAGGGGAAAGAACGATATAAAATTAGATAAAACAATTTCGTATTTGAAAGATGTGGTTCAAGAGTTACAAGGCTCTATTAGAGTTTTATGTAGAGTTCGCCCACCGAACAAAGAAAAGCAGTCTAAAAAGCAAATATTAATATTTTGTAATTATTAGTAAAAAATAATATATAATAATGTGTATAGTATAATGTATACAGTAATTCATAAAGATTGTATAAAGGGTAATTATGCATAAAAGGGGCATCCTCTCCGATTTGCTTGATTTTTTAATATGTTGTTGGGGATGTCTTCCCGAGTCATTTCACATATATATATAAAGGTCGGACTTAAATAGCTTCGGAGATACAGGCTAAGAAAGGATAAAAATAATAAATACAAAAATAAACGTTTAATGATGATTTATTCAACACTATCCTTAGGAATCTGAAAGATTTCAGCCATTGCATCAAAGAATGCGGTAATCCGAGCGTAAACAAACCAATAGAGTCACTTTAAAAACATAAACAAACAGGCTGTACTACACAGGGACTACCGCACTTCTCCGCATGCAGGGATGGGTATTTATATACCAACTATTCATCGTACATATAAATATGTACTTTTCATATACCAACTGTTCTCTGCTTTAACAAATATGTGCTTTCTAAGTTGAAGCACATACAAAGCACATACTTGGTTGAAATCCTTCAGATTCCTAATGATAGTGTTGAATAAATCATCATTAAACGTTTATTTTTGTATTTATTATTTTTATCATTTCTCAGCCTGTATTTCCGAAACTATTTAAGTCCGGCCCTTATATATATATATATGAAATGACTCGGGAAAATATCCCCAACAACATATTAAAAAATAAACCAAATCGGAGAGGGAGTCGCTTTTATGCATAAATACCTCCTTTCTCAGCTTGTATCTCCGAAGCTATTTGAGTCCGACCCTTATATATATATATGAAATGACTCGGGAAGACATCCCCAACAACATATTAAAAAATCAAGCAAATCGTACAGGATGCCCCTTTTATGCATAATTACCGTATAAAGTTTTTGAGAATATCGAAAATTTGGAAAAGACAATAATACATTTTTCTTTGTTTTCTTAATTTAATTACAGCAATTACAATAAATAAAAATATATTTTATTCAAGAAAAAATAATAAAAGCTTTGTCAAGGATAAACATAATTTTTATTTTTTTGAATATTAACTTCTTTCCTTTTAATTCTTTTTTTTCTTTCTTTCTTCTAAACCTTTTCTCTATTTTTTTATTTATTCTAAAAAAAATTATTATACCCATGTTTACTTTACAACTATCTTTTTATCAATAAAACAGAACTACTATTGATAGCATTAATGGAAGAATATTTATCGAAAAGAATTAAGATCGTTTCTTATAACATATGAAGTCTCGTGACTCGACCTTTATATCTGTCGTCGCCGAATCATGCCGAAACCACTGCTTTCGAGAATCCAAATCAAATTCAATAAAACCTGGGATTAATTCTGACTTTGCAATAGGGACCTCTAATTTTCAACGGAAATATTACCAAATCGACGAAAAATTCCTCACGATGAAAATCGTTATTAAATAGTTACTAAAATAATTTTTAAAAATTATTTTAAAAAATAGATAATCACCGAAACTCCTTTTAAAACTAATTTTCGATTTTCACACAAATATTACACATAGATACTAGGGGTATTCAAATAAGGTCGAGGTTAACGGTTTAACAGGTTATGTCGGGTTAAAAGGTTAATTCTTTGTAGGTTAGAAAAAGACGAAGAGTGAGTTTAACCCGACATAACCTATACATAACCTGTCAAACCGTTAACCTCAACTTATTTGAATACCCCTATTGTTATTTTAAAAAGTTAAAGTCCAATTTCGTATATCTTAAGATCAATAGGATGTATCATTAGACGCCCTACTTTCACCGCTATTAGTTGCAATGCGTGATTTTTGTCACTAACATGTAATTTATGGTACAATAGATAGCAGTCTATCGTGAACGATAATTACGGTCTGAGATAATTTAGGTATTAGATATTTTGTTTATAGATAGCTTGACAATTGCGAAAATATATCTTCATCGCAGGGAGAATAGATATAACGAATGAGTAACAACGTTACTTATTCACTATCAGTGCTGGAAATCTATATTTTTCTATATTTTACGTCACGTATACTATAGATTTTCAGTACTAACAGTTTATATCGGAATGCAGCCCTAGTTTATTATTTAATTATATACATACATATACTCATCAGATTTATCTCGTTACTTTTTTCAAATAAGAGCCGGTTGTTCCAACCTGTTGGTAAACTAACTAATAGTTAAATCAAATGTCTATCTTTATCTAATTTAAAAGAAAAATAAAGATACATATATGATTTAACTATTAATTAGTTTACCAACGGGTTAAAACAACCGGCCCTAAATAAAGAGTTTCAGTTATTTTTAAAAAATATAAAACGTGATTTTTCAAAGTTTATTAGCTATAACTTCTTAACGAAGCGTTTCCGGACCTATGTTTATAGGAACATTTTGTTTCAAATTCTTTTCTATAATACCCTGAAATTTTGTATAAACCCTGACCTCGAACATCTTATATAATAAATTAGTACCTACATAAGTTTTCATAATTCATATATTATTTCTTCCGTTGTCTATATAATCTGAAAAATTAACGTACCGAAACAATATCCTAAAATATAAGTTTCCAAAATATTTTAAAAATTGTGTACATCAAGTATGATGATTAATTAATCTGTTAATGACATTTAAGCAAAAAATTTGATATAAAAAGGTATTAAAAAATTGTATAAATACAGAATATAGAAAGATATAATTACGTAAGCACAATCTCATAATTTTCATTAAAATCGTTTTTAACTCATCATAAATCAATTTAATGCTTCCGTTTAATGCATTATATTACTATAAAAAAGAATACTCTATCAAAACTGCATCCTCCATATAAATTCAAAACGACTTACTTATAATTCACACTTATAAGACATAATTGTTGATCATTAATATATTAATTAATGAGAGTATGATACTTTATATTAAATAGAAAATATAATAATAAACACAATTTGTAGCAGTTTATTGATGATAGCAATAATGCGATGAGAAAAAATGTATCACATACTGTTGTGGACATTTACGTGTACACGTTGTGGATTTCTTACATCAAAGTGCTTTAAAAATAATCAGGAGAGATTTTCTCTTTTAATAAGTCTCATTATTGAGACTTTGTTTCTTAAATGTCAACTGGTATTTTACTGTATAATTAACTACAACTTAATTATTTTAGTATTATTCATTAATTATAAAATTGTTATTGCAAGTAACAATTTTTTCCATTATTTATTACACACACCCACGCACATACAACTTAATAGTTGTTTTCGAGCGCGTTAATTATTGAATCGGATCGGACTTGAAATAATGAACACAATTTTTTACGTTTAAACTCGAAAACTTCTTTGCTACTTTAAACTATATTAATTACAGCAAATAGTTGAAGTTCACTTCTTGAACTTTCTTTTTAAGACCCTAATTGTTATACATGCAGAACGGAGCAAACAATTTCTTGATGTTTCGACGACAAATATACCTACTAACGATTTCCTTTTTGGCAAATGCCCGATTGTTATATATAATCGAGTGGCGCGCGGACAAAACTTTGCTACTTTATCCTTTCAATTTTCTAAATTATTTCCTAATAATATTCTAATCCTAATATTCGATTTTCTAAATTATTTCCTAATATTCTAATCTAATTTATTCGAATAATATTCTACTTCTTCATTTTTATATATTTCTTATATTTTTCTATTTTTTTTATTTTTTTTGTTTTTTTCATATTTTTTCATATTTTTCATGTTTTTTCATATTTTTTTATATCGTATTTTTTTTCTTTTTTTCTTTTTTATTTTTTTCGAATAATTACACATGTATTCTTAAAACTGCGTCGACATCTATCGTAACTGCAATCGTGGTCGTAAGCAAAGAAGCTGTCATAAACAATATATCTAATATGTTAATGTATCTATAACACACTTCTCTTTACGCGTCGAGAAGGCTGACAGATTAGATTACTATCGCAACGCATAATTTGTGACGTGACCAAAGTCGCGCCCTCCTCCCGGACGGAGCTCGGCCGAGGGTAAGATCGGGGGCGGGGTAACCCGAGCGGGGGCGTATTATATTAATAGCCGTATTTAGCGTTTTGCAGCCGGAGCGGATCAAATATAGTTGTACGGCTTAAAAGCCGCATCGTGGGACTTATTGGAGCTGTCGAGGAGAGGCGAAAGAGACGGGGAGGCCGACAGGCGGGTCACCCATGGGTCCGCCGCCGCGCCGCCGCACACGTCCCGAGCCATACCGCCGCCGAAAGAGCACAAGGGCGCTCGAGGGGGACGCCCCGCAGAGGTCCGCGCCGGACGCTGAACCGCCACCCCCAGGAGCGGGCGGACGGTCCCGCCGCCTCCACCGGACGCGAGAACATGCCCGTCGGCGCGGTCACGGCCTGGCCAGCCGGGCCCGCCGGACGCCGGCCAGAGATATCGGCACGGCCAGCCGTACTCACCTTATCACGCCCGTTTCGAATACCGCGGGCCGATGGAGCGGACAAGGAAGGAGGAATTCGGCAGCAGGATGTGGCGCGGATGGCTGGGACAGGAAGCGGATACGGTGCGCAAGCGCGGGGGCCCGAGGTGATCCCGCCGGGCCGCAGGATCGTCACTACCGTGTCAGCCACGCGACGAGACGCCGATCCCGACCACCGACAACGGATCCAGCCAGGATATTTGTGAGATCGCCGCTCCGGTAGGCAAAGTGTGATAGTGATTCCGCTCGCGGCCGGTGCCCTCGTGTCCACGAATCGTGTCTGGTGTAAAAGTGCATACCGAGAAATACGGTAGAGTCCCGCGTGTACCGTAACGTCGAGAAGACGTTGCGTGGGCCGGCCGAGAGCGGATCGAGTTGCGTTAGCATATATTCTCGCCCTCCTCGGGGACTTCGTCGTGACCGGTAGTCATCGCGTAAATTATGGTGTGTGATTGCGGGACGATTCCCGCCCGCGCGCGTGTGTGTGACCTCGCGCCCGCCTATTGTGCCGCGTACCGCGAGTAATTAAAGGCGCGTGTTAAGACGGTGATTGCGCCGGGGAGCGACGGGGGACGATCACGCGCCGGGCGCGTTTGTGCAGGTTGCGTGTTACGTGTGCCGGGCGCCGCATCAGCTGTTGACCCGCGTGCCCGCGCGGGGCGATCGCGCATGCGAGTGCATCGGGTGTCGCGCGGTGTGCATCGGGGGTGGGAGGCGGTGTGGCGGGCCACGTATTCGGCTTTCGTATCGTATTTTGTATATGCGCGTGTAACGTTCCGTGTTCCGGAAAAGTGCGTATGCTTCGTGTTGCGTGTATGTGTGTATAGTATGCGTGCGACGTTAGGGCGGATGGATGCGTGCATATTCGCGTGTGTGCGTTGGACGGATGACCGCGTGCTCGTGGCGACGTACTAGATTCGATTCCGTTTCCGTGTACCGCGTGCAGTAGAGTCCCGTACCGAGATTGCGTATCGACGGGTCACACACACATCCGTATCTTCACCGTGATATTCACTGTTCTTTTCCGACTGATCGTTTTCTATTGCCTGCTTTACGGAAATACATTATTATTATTTTATTCCAATTGTACCCGCTTTGGCTTTATTTTATGTCTCTGCGCTACGCTCTCTCCCCTCACCCTCCTAACTAACACCACGAATCCCGCCCTGAGCTTTGACGATTTCGCGAAGATTTGGTTCCTGGCAAGGACGAGGGAGTAAGTAAAAACGTGGTGCGCGTAATCGCACCTGGCGCCCAGTTTCGTGCATTGCCTTCTGCAATTTGACATCTGCTAATTGAAGTAATTTGTGGGAACGCCCCCGCGAGTGGCGAGCTCGCGGGAAAACGGCTCGCACGCTAGACAAGCGTCGTAATCGTCAGAGTTCAATGAATCAACTCATCGATGAGGTTATGTAAGCTGTCACTATGAGCATTATGATTATCGTAAGGAGCTTACGATAATCATTACGATGGCTATAGACGCAGCCTTACGCGCACAATCATGTAGTCGTAACTTAGCTATTAATATAAAAGAAATAAAAAGTAAACATGAATACAAAACAAAGTGGAACAATGACGCTTATTTTACATCGGTCGGAATCTCCCATATATGGTTTTCGAAATGCTCTGATAATTCGATCTTGTCGGAGAAATGACGTTGTTCCAGATGAGGCATAAGCTGTCAACGGAACGGAAGGAAAAGCACTGGTCTTCCACCAATTGTGACCCACGGTAGAAGCTCCTGAAGATATTCTTGCAGCCATCAGTGCCAGAAATACATGCATTGCAAATGATACCAGCGGTCGAGACGGCTTTCTGACAGTCTAACTAATAATGGTTGCGGCAATGAGTACAATGCCGATTAAAAAATGCGCCGCGGCAGGACATAATCATCATCAGTGCTGATAGATTATTCGGCGCTTGAATAATTTGACCGCTCCTTCTCATAAGCCCCCGAAGTGCAGTACAACAGAGGGATTAAAGCACTAACGCACCCGATCGTTAATTAGATGATCGGTGATGATGGTGGCACAGTCGCTGTGTTGATACAGGCTTCGACGCAACAAAAAACGGCATAATGCTGTTGAGATAAACCTTCGCCGTGTTGTTCGATGCGACTTTCATGCGAACTTTTGATGCAATTCTGACACTCAAGCATACAAAAATAATAATAAAGGTCTTGTGTCCCTCCTCGATGTACAGAAATAAATGGGCTCGGCAGAGTACCATATGCAGAATGGGCCTGAATGGAATGACTGTTGGTTCAAACAAGTTACCAATAGTCGGCTGGAGTCAGAATACTCGTTATCGCAGACAGACATCAACGTATGTGCATCTTGACCATTGAAATTCTGCGTAGTCCAATATTTCTGGTGGATAAGGTTGAGTGTATTCCTTCGTGTAATGTTTTCTTCTGTGACACACAAAGGGGCGTCGATCATAAGCTTAGTGATGTAGCTTAATGATGACAAAGATGACAGGATGTTTTGTCAAAACTGAGAAGCAAATGATCTGTAGCAGATCTCATGCATCCAAGAATACATTCCTTAATTTGAACAGTATACTGCGTTTAGGTAGTGCCTCCAGATAACAGCTCATTCTGTCTTGTAGAAAGTGGTGCAATGCATGTCCAAGTGATCTCATCTTTCTGCTTTAATTCTTGCGTGCTTAAAGTGAGTCTCAATTGAGTGCAATGCCGGCCATGTGGCTATTCGTGTGTGTTGTATACGTCTCAGCCAATACAAAGCCATAATCAATACAAACTGCAACAATATACGCAGCCTGAAGATTTAAAAAAAAAAATGTGACTTTTGAATAGATGGCCATGACCGCTTGTACGATCTTCCGTTACTTCGGCAGTTCGGCTGAGTAGATGACCGACGATAGTGGTGGCACAGTCGCTGTGTTGACACAGGCTTCTACGCAACACAAAACGGCATAATGCTGCTAAGAAAATCTTCGTCGTGTTGTTCGATGCGACTTTTAAGCAAGCTGTTTGACGCGACCCTGACACTCAAGCATACAAAAATAATAATAAAGGTCTTGTATGCTTTATGTCCTTCCTTGATGTACGGACGTAAATAGACTCGGCAGAGTCCCATATGCAGAATGGGCCTGAATGGAATGACTGTTGGTTCAGGCAAGTTACCCAATGTCGGCTGAAGTCAGAATACTCGTTATCGCAGATAGGCACTGATGTATCTGCATCTTGAACTCCATTGAACTTCTGCGTAGTCCAATATTTCTGGTGGATAAGGTTGAGTGTATTCCTTTGTGTAATATTTTCTTCTGTGACACACAAAGGCGTCGATCATAAGCTTAGTGATGTGAAAAGCTTAATGATGACAAAGATGACAAGATGTTTTGTCAAAACTGAGAAGCTGCGTTCAGGTAGTTCCTCCAGATAACAGCTCATTCCGTCTTGTAGAAAGTGATGTGTGCAATGCATGTCGAGGTGTCCTCATCCTCCTACTTCAATTCTTGCGTGTCTAATGTGAGTATTGAGTGCAGTGCTGGCGATGTGGCTATGCGTGTGTGTTGTATACGTCTCAGCATATACGAAGCCGTAACCAATACAAGCTGCAACAATTCATACGTAGCCTGAAGAATTGAAAAAGGATGAGACTCCTCTCAATGGATGGCCATGACCGCTTGTACAATCTTCCGTTACTCCGTCAGTTCGATGAGTAGTAATGGCTGTCCCAATGAACAGGACTTTCAAAGACAACCAAGCTGAAATTAGCAAGGTGTAATCGCAGAAGTAATCTCTTGTTTTCATAATGCTTGAAGAGAACAGATCACACACCCGATCGAAATTATCTGTCGTAATGAGATTGCATATCCAGTTTTTTCTTCAGAATCATCTTCAGATAACGCAACTTCTCGATGCTGAAGATTGTCTTCCAACGATGGAATCGAAGAGAACTCGGAGTGAAAGTCAATTTTCATATTTTGCGGAAGACTGTTGTAATTGGATACGCGTGAGAAAGTCCTCCAAAGAACGTGCAGAAGTCTCGATACATGTGAGACCCTCAGATTCTCGTAAATCGATGGCGGTGTCGAGAAATTTGCTCTTCTGCAGAAGATATGTTCCTTCCACTAGACTCACGTAATCAATCTTAAGGTAATCATGACTGATAAGAGCATATCAAAATTTATAATCCTGCTTCCTATCAAATTTTGACCAGTAAGAGCTTAGCGAGATTCCATCTCGTCCAGTGTTATATTTTACATGCCCTATTTAAGTTTTCGTAAGCGCATAAAATACAATTCCAAAAATTCGCATTTACATTAAATGATTCCTATCACATTTGTTGTTTCGCAATTTACCGACTCTTAAAAAGCAGACAGAGTTGACAACGTCACTATGACCAACGTATTTACAAAATTGCACAAACGCTGAGGCGAAAAATCCAAAAACTAAGAAATACATATAATCGATTTATTATAAAATTAGAACAAACTTCAAAAAGTGGGGTAACGCAATTCTTTACACTTGAATATAAGTTTAAGTAATACATTTAAATCTAAAAATTCCTTTTTACAAATATATGTATATACACTGAATCGTTAAAAACGCATTTTGAACTAAAGTTCTTTTTAAAGTTCTAATTTTTACGTAGCGTGCGGAACGGAGCAAATAATCTTTTGCTTTTTACGACAACACGAGTGCCGTCTTTTGAAGCGCGAGCCCTTCAAACTCCTTAACAATTTATCTTTCTGATTTTCTAGATTGTGCGATGACATTCTAACTCTTATCAAAGATGATTTCTTCATAGGTGACAAATCCAACAAGTATTAATGAGTTTCAAATTGTCGCACAATCTAGATAAAGAAAGCGAAATTTACGACATTTTTGTATTTTGAAGAAGAGACAATTGTTCAAAGCGAGAGATAAAAATTTCAAAAAAATAACTTCTTTATGTCAAATATAAAAAATTAAATTTTCAAATATATTCAAAAATAATTACACTTTTTCTGTCGTTTTGAACAATACTCAAAATTAAAAATATTAAATTAAAGGCGTGAAATATATTTACTAGTTACGAAAACATATAACTTCTTCCAGTTTTATGTCAAGCTAGATCTGACATGATGTTTTATAGTAGTCTGTTACATAACTCTTCAAACATTTTAATAAAGTATAAAAAGTAAACTGTATTTTTGAAATTTTTATAAACACTCAGATAATAAAAAAAAATCTTTGATTCATGTCAGACCCGTAAATTGGATAATCAAGAATAAAATTGTTGATCATCGATTATATGCCAGAAATAATTTAAACTGCAAAGATTTATAAACCTTTCACTCAAATGAAACCTTGCTCTCAACGATGTGTGTGCGCGTGTGTGTTCCGCATTTATAATTCTTTATAAATATTTGTAATTCTCTGACGTTGCTGTTATTTGGAATACATAAATACCAGCTAGTATTTAAGAAGCTTCAGATCTTATATTAAAATAAATAAAATTTTTATAATTGTTACAGTTGTTATTGTTACAATTGTTGCAAATATATAGAAAGATTCTGTTTCTTTTAACGAATCATGATATAAGGAATTCATTCTGTAAATCTCTGCAACGGTAATGTTTTTTTTTTCCGTCTCATTACTAGCGTTCAAGAAAAAGGATCGCACCTTATTACAAGAATATTATCAGTATTATATACAAAATCGGAAGGTTTTAAGGGGCTCAATGCAAAATATATAATAAATCTTTATCATTTGCAACTACTTATACGAGTTTAAAATACCATTTAAGTACACACTCAACAAACATTTATGGAAATGTACCAAAAAATTTAACACCAAAAAAAACGAATAGTAACATACAATAAAAAAGTATTTATTTTGAATAATCGAGGTAAAGATGCCGATTTTGATAAATTTTAATAATCAAAACCGCACACGTATTGACAAAAACAAGGTAAGAAGACATGGTCAAAATCTTAAAAAATTTTATGCGTAGGTACAATAAATGTATATAATAAATCTTGTATCTTTTAAACGCATGTTAAAGATATCTTTACAATGTTGTCTGAAATGATCTCACCGAACATCTTAAATCTGAATATATAATAATTTTTTTCCCTTTTTATGCAGTTTACAAATATTTAATTATATATATGTATATATACATATATATATATATACATATATATATGTATATATAAACACATAATTCACAATGCAAATAATTATTTGACTATTAGCAATTATGTACTAAATATAGATCGTGCAATTTGCACGAAATGCAAGACGGAAATTATTTTAAGAAAAACTAGTGAAGATAATTTCATTATTTTACATCAGAATTTCACAAGACATATAGAAGACAAGATGAGGTAAGAATAGAAAAGTTGAAATTGCCTATTAATTAACAATTTGTTATAATTTGCTACAAGATATTAATAATATTTTTTATTTTTAAAGTCGTACGAAAGCACCATTGAGATTTATTACTGCAGTAAAAAATACATCAACACAAACAGAAGGCCAGTTCTCCATGTGAACGGGGAAAAAGAATAATACTAATAGGTAATTATCTGATTTACTTTGACTACTGATTATACAACATTAGTTTCCGCGAAGCGTTTAAATAATTCGCATTAGCTTTTGTGTTATTGTGCTAATAATGTCGAAAAATACATCGTAGATTTTTTACTGCGATTTGGCACGCAGAGAGAGTACGGTATCTCTTTTAAAACAAGCCGAGATATTATAACAAATCTAAAAAAACATTTACGGCCACACGGAAAAATATTTCCGTAGATACTTCCCTTTTATCTGCAATCTCACTTTAAGCAAACAGAAAATGATTATGACGTTGAATGCAATTATTATACAAAACATCTCAGTAGTTTAAACGAATTTAGAAAATTACTCGCGCATGCGAACCGTCACATATCATCGCAAAATGAGTAAGTATTTTACACAATCGAATAAGACACTTGTTTATATAAATACAGTCCTGAACGAAGTGATAAATACACGCGTGCGCGTGTCCAGACAGTCGTTCAACTCGAGAATATATACAGCGAAGATAACCTGAGAACATTAATAAAATGTCATCATTTATTGAAAACTATTGAAATTCCGCTTTTATTAATGTTGTTAAACGTGTTAAATATTAACGGTAACGAAAGAACGAAATACAACGAGACTTCTCTGCGCGACGACACAACGGTAGTGAACACACAAAAAGCGAACGCGCGCTTCTACTGTTCGGGTGATCGCTTGCTCGTCGTACCGGTCGTGCGCGAACGCTAAACGTTATTGGTCTAGGGATATGCGTGATGCCCGTTAGACCCGCTAAGTTTGAGTGCAGAAACTATTTTCCAACACTCCCACCGTTCATGCACTCTGTTTGATTATTAATTATACTTAGACTTTTTCGCAAACGTAGAAATTTATCTTTTGGAAGAGCTTTGGTAAATATATCAGCCTTTTGATTCTTAGTTTCGACATATTCAATGTGAATCTCATTATTTCTGGTTAACTCTCTAATGAAATGGTATTTGATATCTATGTGTTTGGTGCGCTTGTGGAACTCTGGGTTCCTCACCAGACGAATAGCGCTCTGGTTATCAACGTAGATTACCGTGGGGTTGAGACATTTACAGCCTAGCTCTTCCAATAGTCGTCTAAGCCATACAGTTTCTTTTGCAGTTGTGGCCGCTGCCACATATTCAGCTTCGGTGGTGCTGAGACATACAAGTTTTGTCGTTGCGAGTTCCACGTGACAATTCCGTTCGCGAGTACAAATGCATAACCCGTTGTGGATCTACGCGTTTCGACATCACCTGCGAAATCTGAGTCTGAAAAACCGAGCAATTCTAAGTCGTTGTTTGCCGAATATTGTATACCAAATTCGGTTGTCCCGTTTAAGTAGCAAAAAATCCTCTTTATTGCTTGCCAGTAATCAGTATTTGGATCATTGAGATATCTACTTACTACGTTAACCGCGTATGTTATATCGGGTCTGGACACGACAGACAGATACATCAACGAGCCCAGTGCTTCGCGGAAGGGTACGCGATCGTCTAGTTTCTTATCCTTGTCAATCGAATTACACAATGACACATTCGGATCGGCAGGCACACTTATGCGTTTGGCTTCACTCATACGAAATTTTTCTAAAATTTTTCGGGTGTACGCTTTTTGATGTATAAACATGGTTTTATTGTGTCTATCTCGCTCTATCTGCTCCCCGACAAAATAATGAGCATCACCAAGAGTGATAGCAAATGCTTGTTCGAATGATTTAATCATAGAGTTTAAAATATCCATGGATTTAGACGCGATTAACCCATCGTCGACAAATAGGGCGAGATACACATTGACGCCTCTATACATTCCGCGAAAAATACACGGATCGGATTCACACTGCACCAGATTGAATTGTTTGAGAAAGTCACGGAATCTTTTGTTCCAGCACCGTGGTGCTTGTTTTAGTCCGTAAAGTGACTTCACAAGCTTGCACACCACACTTTTGTCGTGTTCATTGTCGAGTCCTTCGGGTATTTCCATGTGTATGTCCCTCTTCAAGGTTTCCATAGAGGAAGGCCGTCTGTACGTCGAACTGGATCAACTCTAAGTCGAAACTGCGTGACTAAGGACAGGAACACTCTAAGCGAATTGTATCTCACTACTGGTGAGAAAGTCTCTGTGTAGTCGAATCCTTTACGCTGCTGAAATCCTCTGGCGCAGAGTCGGGCCTTGTATCTGATTATACGGCCTGAAGTGTCTCGAAGAATCTTGAAGACCCACTTGGAGTCGATGGTCTTCCTGTTGTTTTCTCGAGGTATTATTGTCCACGTCTTGTTATTCTCGAGTGACCGAAGTTCGTCATTTATTGCTCCAACCCAATGGTGAGAATCAGATCCTGAAACAGCTTCTTTGAAAGATTTAGGTACATCGATTTCAGCAATATTTACCTCGTATCTGACTGGTTTCTTTAGTGAACCACGGTCTCTCAGTTTTCTCCCACCAGTCGCTGGTACTGTACTTGCGTTTTCTCTTTCGATTTGACGGACTGGATCCTCTTCACCGTTGACTCCCTCGACCTCTGTCTCCATCTCGGCGTCGTGGAAAGAATCAGACTCACTTCCATCTGACTCATAGGTTGGTTCTCTTGCATTCCCCGGAAGTGTCAGTATATCTTCTTCTGGTTCTTCCTGCTGGTCCTTGCCGTTGGTTGCTCTGGAGCTTCTTTCGTTGAACGTTACGTCACGTGACACTTTTATTTTCCTAGTTTCTGGATCGTAGAGTCGATAGTTTTGAGTCATTTTGGTATCCAACAAAGATCATCTTTTTCGACTTCGGATCCATCTTCTTTCTGAACAAGTCGTTGACGTGTACATAAGCCTCGCTGCCGAAGATTCTTAGATGATTGAGTTCGAGCTTCTTCTTTGTCCGGATTTCAAAAGGAGTTGAGTTTATGTTCTGAGTTGAAGTTGTCCTGTTCAGAACATACACGGCAGTAGAGACAGCCTCTGCCCAGAGTGATCTTGGCAATCGTTTTGCGTGGAGCATTGTTCTCGCTGATTCGACTATAGTACGATTGTCCCTCTCTGCTCTGCCGTTCTGCTCCGGTGTGTATGGAGCTGTTGTTTCATGTTGGATGCCCCGCGATGACAGAAATCTCTTCATATCATCGTTGCAGTATTCTTTGCCATTGTCGGTGTGGAGAATCTTCATTCTCCTTTCAAATTTGTTGAAAATCATCCCTTCGTACTCTTTAAATTTTTCAAACACATCCGACTTGTGTTTGAGAAAGTATACATGGCGAAAGTCGGACGCATCGTCTTTGAAGACCACGAAAAATCTTGCACCTCCTAGGGACGGTTCGGAAATTGATCCGGTTACATCCGAGTGTATGTACTCTCTGGGTTCTCTAGTCACTGTGTGCTCTTTGGTCTTGAAAGATTTTCTGTGAGCTTTGCCAATTTGACAGTGCTCACAAAAGAAGTCACTTGTGTGCGACAGCTTCGCACCGTTCACGAGTTCTTGCCGGATCATGTTTTTGAGAGTGCCTTGGTTGACATGTCCGAGTCGTTCGTGCCAAGTCCGTAGATCTGACACCGTGATGTTGGCTTCTTGTTGTTTCTTCACTCTAAAGAGCATGCGATAAACATCATTGTTTTGCTTCACACCTTCAGCCAACACTTTGTCGTCTTTTATAACAACCACTCGTTGTCCGGTAAACTTTATTTTCAATCCTTTGGTTGCACACACGCCAACAGAGAACAGATTCTTTCTGATCTTCGGGATGTAGAGTACGTTTTCGATTTTCGCGGACTCCCACTGTCCGTTCACTAACCTCTCAATGTTTATGGTTCCGCGACCTGTCACTTCACATGATCCGTTGTCTCCTAGGGTAATCTTTTCGCCGACGATAACTTCGAACTCGGAGAACCACTCGCGTCGGTAACTGATGTGGCGTGAAGCGCCACTGTCGATAAGCCAGATATCTCTGATATCCTCCGGCAACCGTCTGTCCTCGTCACTGTTTACGGCGCGAATTTCACTGTTGCTACGCGTCGCGGAAAAAAGCCACTGATGCTTCTTTGTCTTCTTCAGTGTTTCTTTTGTCGTCTTGTTTCCCGCTCTTCTTCTTTTTCTCGTAGCAATCTCGAGCAAAATGACCCTTCTTCTTGCAGTAGTAGCAGATGATTTCTCTACCTTTTTCTTTCTCAATTTTTCCGTGTTTACGATCTCGTGTTTTCTCGTTCGTTTTCAGGGTCATAGCTGCGAGCGCACTTGCCGTTTCGTCGTCCGTTGTAAGACGGGCTTCTTCTCGAAGAAGTCGTTCCGTAAGCAGATCCACCGTCTGTTTCTCTTCGTCCACGCTGTCCCACGCCGTCCTCAGCGCATTGAATTTTGCCGGTAGACTTTCGATAATCTTAGCTAAGATTGCTGTATCAGAAATGGCCTCGCCGACATCTCGAAGTTTCATGGCCATGTTTTGCACTTTTGCCACGTGTTGGATCACAGACTCGTTGCTGTCCATTCTGTACTCGTGGAATTGCTGTGTCAGAATCAATTTATTTGAAGATGATTTTTGTTCGTGTATCCTCGTCAATTTGTCCCACATCTCCTTGGATGTTTTACATGTTAGCAGCGGTTGCATTTGTTCGGCCTCCACAGTTGACGATATCAAAAATTGCGCTTTCGCATCTTTTCGGATCCATGCCTGGCGTTGAGCTTCTTGGCCGGCTTTGGGTTTTGCTTCGATTCCGCAGACGATATTTCGCAGGTCGCAAGCGATGAGCACCGCTTTCAGCTGGAATTTCCAGACTTGAAAATTTCTTCCGTTGAATTTCGCGACGTTTCTTGCCGAAATCTCATCGGCCATATCGCTGCTTTCACTCCGCGACCGGACCGATACACAGAAGTTAAACGCGAAACGCTCACACTGACCGACTCACGTGTCACGACACTCGTTGCACGAATTCTTTCGATTACAACTGCCCGCACTACGCGTTAACTGGGCCCATAACCTGTTGTTAAACGTGTTAAATATTAACGGTAACGAAAGAACGAAATACAACGAGACTTCTCTGCGCGACGACACAACGGTAGTGAACACACGAAAAGCGAACGCGCGCTTCTACTGTTCGGGTGATCGCTTGCTCGTCGTACCGGTCGTGCGCGAACGCTAAACGCTATTGGTCTAGGGATATGCGTGATGCCCGTTAGACCCGCTAAGTTTGAGTGCAGGACTATTTTCCAACAATTAAGAAAAAATTTGTGATAAAAGTGCAATTTGTAAAAAGACTTTTTAGTTGCTGGAAATAAATTCGAAAGCCATTTGTCAAAGCTACATAAGAAAAACGAATTAACCCATGCCCATTGTCAGTTTTCGGCATAAACAATAGTTCACATCCGCCTGACACTGCAGTGTGTCTTTATGCGCTAATAAAGAAGTTAAAAAAGAAGTATCGTGGTAAAGGCAAAATGTACGCCTTGTATAATCATTATACCTATAATTCTTTATCATAAAAACTTCAAAGCATATACCAATTTACCATTTGATGCATATGATCTTATAGTTTTTAATAACTATGAACTAATTAAAAATACTTCGCGTAAACAAAAAAAAAGATTATAGTGACACTAATTATAGTGTTAGATACTAATAACAGGTATTTATCTGATTTACTATTATACAACCATGAAGGACTTCCGGTTCGGCGGGTGAGGCGGATGGTTGGAGGGAGATAGGAAATGAGTAAAATGGAAAGGTCTGGTGCTGGAGTGGACGGGAGAGTGGAGTAAAGTGAAGGAGGGTCGAAGGTGTTGCAGAGAGGAAGCTCGGGATTGGAGGCGGCGTTGTGGAGGGTGAGGCGGTGATGCAGGAGCTTCGAACAGTAAGAAGTGTTTTGGAGGTTAGGAGGCGGAGAAAGAGGATGAGGAGGAGAAGCGAGGTAAGAGGCATGACGTGACGTCAGAGGACGGCGGCGCGGACGGCGACGGATGGCGGGCCGTGGCGTGACGGTAGCGTGCGACGGTCGATGGCGGGCGCTAGGTGTCAGCTTGGGCTGGCACCACGGCGGGACGCCGGGACTCTAGCTTACGGCGGGACGCCGGGACTCTGGCTTACGTGCGCACATGGAGCTCAGGTTAGAGAGCAACGGCAAGGTGACACGTGTGAGAATAGAAAGTGTGCGACAAGAGTAATCTGGAAGAGGTCGAGAAAGAGATTTGGAGGAAATAAGACGCGAAGAGGAAGTTTTAAGAGGCCGAACCGGAAGGAGAGGGTACAGAGGAGTTTAAGAGAGGTAAGGTAAGAAGAAGGATGAAGAGGAATAAGAAAGGTGGGCAGGGGAAGGCGAAGGGGGGAGTGGGAAGTGATGCGGTGAAGGACGGTGAGAGGGATGAGGGAGTGAGAGAAACACAAAGAGAGAAGGGCCAGGAGGGGAGTGAGAGAAGGGAGCCAGAAGGAGAGATGCACTGGAGGATGCAGCTGCTGGAGGAGCTGAGGGGGATTAGAAGAGAGTTGAGGGAGATTAGGAGTGCATGTTGGGGGGGGTAAAGGGGGAGCAGGATGCAAATGGGGAGACAGTGAAGGAAGGAATGTTGAAAGGAAAAAAGACAGCGATAGTAGCCTCAAGGGACGAGATGGAAGGTGGACAGTGTTCGTCGCAGAGGGG